>VUQS01046155.1:0-11621 GCA_015108495.1 Heterochromis multidens
GGAACAACATAGCCATTCCCTATGTAGCAGGTTTGTCAGAGAAACTCAGGAGAATTTTCTCCAAGCACGACATCCCAGTGCACTTCAGACCCAGCCACACCCTCAGACAAAAACTGGTTCATCCCAAGGACAAAACTCCCAAACACAAACTAAGCAACTTGGTGTATGTTGTACAGTGCAGTGAAGAGTGCTCGGACCTCTACATTGGAGAAACCAAACAGCCACTCCACAAACGCATGGCACAACATAGAAGAGCCACCTCGACAGAACAAGACTCAGCTGTACATCTGCACCTAAAGGATAAAGGTCACTCTTTCGAGGATGCCAATGTTCACATTTTGGACTGAGAAGACAGAGGAGTAAAAGAGGCCATCTATGTCCACTGTGAATGACCATCGTTGAACAGAGGTGGTGGCACCAACTGTCAGCCACATACAATGCAGCCTTGAGATCCCTTCCCAGGCGCCTCAACCCCCATCCACATCTTGCATCAGGTGACCTCAATAGGACACATGATGGTTTGGGGCAAAGTCTCACAGTGGTTTCACCCAAAACCTGTGGGGATAATGACCCACGCCTTTTTTCACACCTGGGCTCATGTGATGACTCACATGATCAATAGTGGGTTAATGACCACCTCCCGAGAGACAGCCCCCACTAGGGGTTTAAATACCTGGGACTCTCCACCTTGTGGTTTTAGAACTGATGAAGCCTTTTGGATGAAAGGTGAAACGTCTTCAAACAACTTAAAGAAGTCCAGTTGCCTTCTTTCAGACCCTTAGACTACCATGTCCTGGATGACTGAGAACCTACACAGACAAAAACTTGACAATGCATTACTTTAATGTGGTCAACTTTTTGCTTGTTGGCTGATTGTTATCATGCCTTGCTCCTGATCACTGGCTGTCAACTTATTTTAATGACACTGATCAGATATAATAGTGGTATAATCACGTTTTTATTTGTGAATATAGATAGGTGGCTGAGGAAAACTTGTATTAAATTAGACTGTAGCATATTGTCCTTTCTTGCTTTGCAAAAACATAATCAAGTGAAGAGTCCTTGAGTTGTTCCCCAAATCTAACACTGACCGCATTGATGGCACACAATATTGATTAATTATTGATTCATATTGACTAATTACATTAATTATATTAATCAGTCACTTGGATAAGTGATTAAATGTTTCTCCCACTGCAAACGTCCAGATGAACAGAATCAACTTTCTTGGATTTCCTTACCTGGATTATAAAGCATGCATCAAGACATTAATTATATTATGTTCTTCCTTTGATATTTTATCTGTTGGTCTGGATGGAACTATTCATTCACTTCAGGAGCAAGTAAACAAGGTGACGTGTTGTTGAGAATTTTCTTTGTGGGATAAAATGCAAATTACATTCTTTTGTGCACTATAGCGTGAATCTGCCTGGAGGTGATTATGGAAAAGTAATGAAGCAGTCACTATAGATACACATTGTTCAGAGATAAAAGGAAACTAATTGTTGTTCCCTGTCATATTACATCAGACCCTTCATTGTCCAAGTGTAAATTGTGTATTTACATAAAAATGACTCCATCCTCATTGTTCACAGGCAGACCACTTAAGTGAAATATTTGTACAAAATTACTAAACACTTATAAGGGTTATAAGAGTTTCTTAGTTACAACCAAGAGCACATCTTATTCTCTCGATGAAGTATACTGAGACTATGTGACACTAAAAGATAATACGTTCTTTGACCTGTAAAATATATACTGCTTTCAGCTGCTTTAACTTGAAATAGGGCTAAGAATCAGAGTTCTTCTTAGCCAAAAACAACCAAACCTGGGACATATCTGCGCCTTTCACACCCAGCACAACTAACCCCTCTGGCTCTGTCGGATTTGATACCCAAATCTGAACCAAGGCGATCTCTTTTGTTTTCTCTTTCAAAAACAAAGAGTATCTAATTTGACAGAAGCAGCGACCCAGTGCAAGATGTGGTGCCACAGCCCAGCAGCACTCTTCTTCAGAGCAGGATTTGTGTGAGTACATTTTCACTCAGCACGTAATAGAGTAGTACTGCTACTTTGAGAGTGAAGGATACTCAATTTGGCAACAACATTAAGGATTCTTTATATGTAGTCACCTTTACAATCATGGTGGTTTGTGGGTGGTGGAATACTGTTATTATTTATATTACTGGAGCTCTGATGGAGTGTAAATAAAATCACAGTTGTAAAGATTTTCAATTACATTTGAATTCAGCTAAAAGCTATTCAAATAAATAAATGGCAGCTGTGGTCTGAACCTGAATTGTATTATTGTTTTAGTACAGTTTAATAATTTCCTAGGGGTTGCAAAATAAAAGTAGGATAAATTCATCATGTGCAACACTTTTAGGTCTAAGCAGTTCCATGCAGATAAATCTGATAAAAAACAAAACAGTTTCTTTTTGGAAAGCTATGGATTTTTACAGTCAGTGTGGCTACAGAAAAGTCAAACAGACCATTTGGTCTGAGTGGCGTCTTCACTCAGTTCTGCTAGAAAGACAATACAGCTGAGGGAAAGACAAAAAGATGGTTGCAAAGTGCTACAGACAGGCCATGGCAGAAAAGACAGAAATCCACTGAACAAGATGAATCACCTTTCACCTGAGAATCTGGAAATAGACATGTTGAGCCACCAGACATGCTATTGTGAGAGGTGGCAAGGAGTGAGAGACACTAAGGGTAAGATGTGAACACTTCCTGACAAGAGTGGCATGTGCTTCTTTTTAGGAGCCACAAACAAAACACATAGAAATGGAAGTGATAAGAGCAAAGTCTCTGTGGAGTGAACCCACACCAAGGGGAAACTTAATGATGCGTGGCAGCCAGAGAAAAAAATTATTAGAAGTGCAAAAGAAATGAAGGAAGTAGTAAAGGCTTATGGATTTATGAGTCTGTGAGAGGGAAATGGTCTCTACATCTGAATTTATATGCATGTCATTTTTGTGTTTATCATCTCTTGTCATTTATTGTGTCTTCTCAGTATACAGAGTCAAAGTAAGATCCCAGTCTTGCTGTACAGTATGCAGTTTGAATAATCTGTCATTTAGATTCATGAATGAAAACTTAAATCAACCATCTATTTGAAAGCACATTATCACAATTGTATTTAGCATAAAATTATAAATTATGATCATACGTCTACAGTCTTCGCTTTAGTTTTCAGTTGTCCGTAGTTTGACAATATCGCACATATAAATGAGGTCTCTGGAGGTACAGAGCCCTGATTGTTGTCATTTCCTGCTTAGTTTCTTCCACACATATTTCTTTGTATCCCAAGGCTGATGTCTCCTGTGAGAATGACTTGGAGTATGTAATATTCCACCCATGCACACACAGTCCTTGGTTTCTGAAAAGCAGGAAACATTGTTTTGTTCACATAGATGTGATATTGATCTTCTGCCAGGTGCCTGCCCTCTACTGTCTTTTGGGTCCTGAATCTGTGGAAGAGTATACTTGAAATGCCTTCACTTCTGGATTCAAAAATGTCTCTGCATTACCAGCTGGAAGAGGTTTTCCTTTTGTTGGAAGCATGAATGGTGTCATGCACCAGTGGAGAAATCCTTAGAGATGGCAAATTAATTCCTTTGTCAATGCGAGCTCCATGTGTACTCAGCATTGTGCGTCCTGCAAACAGTCTCCTTCTGACATCCCCGAGAAACTCTAGTCTTATAATAGATGTAATCCTGGCTTTTCCTGCTCACTCCAAAGGTAACAGTAGTATAATGGCTGTTGCTGACATGTTTTTAAGCCTGCTGTTTCTGCCCAAAGATTAAGCATCACCTCACCAGTTAGCATGTTTCTAGTCAGGGCCACCAGTTTGTGCCATGACTCTGCTTCCTCCTGGGCAAAATGGCCTCAACTCTTTCCTCTGCACTCATCTACAATTTATTCAAACTGAGAGAGCAATTGACCTGGAAATTCCTCAGCTGTTTTTTTTTTTTCTGCTGTGGTCAGAATATGAGCTTAAGTCCCTGCAGTTCTCTCTCATAGACATCTTTCTCTTTTAGTGTCAGAAAAGCCTTAGAGTAAACAGAGTGAACTGGGTAATACAACAGCTGTGGAGTTAGTCAAATGCTGATGCTTGGCCAATTTTTCTTTTTGCCAGAGTACATTGAGTTAAAAATATCTTTTGATCTTCATTGAATAACTGAAACAGTTTCCACTTTTTGAAGAGTTATTTTAGTGATGTTTTACATGCTACTCTTTTGTGTTAGATAAAAGAAAGATATCACAGCCAGGCATTTCTGCCCAGAGCACACAGAGTGAATTCAAACCAGACTGTTAATGGTGTCATGGACCATGTCTGAATGGAAATTACTTTAAGAGACTAATCCAAAGTAATTGTCTTCTTTTTTTTAAAATAAATTTTCAATTCAATCTTTTCTTGTTTCTTGCATGACGTCATTAGTACATTGGTCAGGAGTTTTCTGCCATATTGGATGTGGTACAAGCACCGGTTGTTAGGGAAAAATGTACATTCCCTGACTGGTTGGCAGTGATTCTTGGAGGTTTCTTGCTCTCACTGGATAACATTGGTCACAAAGAAGGTGCTGCACCAAAATCCTCCTAGTAATTGCTTCAGTTGCTAGCAGATTGCCGCAATCAGAATCAGAATACTTTATTAATACTTTATTAATCCCGTGACCGGTTGTGGTCACAGTTGCTCCAGGAATAGTAAGAAGAGTAGTACAGAAGAGTAGCTGTAACTGTGTTTGTAGACAAGTCTGTC
Source organism: Heterochromis multidens (assembly GCA_015108495.1). Taxonomy (NCBI): domain Eukaryota; kingdom Metazoa; phylum Chordata; class Actinopteri; order Cichliformes; family Cichlidae; genus Heterochromis; species Heterochromis multidens. The sequence goes on from VUQS01046155.1 coordinate 4,766, forward strand.
ACTTATATTCAAACTACGACAGCAGGAATATGCTAGCGGCCAGAGTAATCACAAGGAGGTTTTTGCCAGCCGGTTGGGGAATACACATTTTTCCCTACAGGTGGTAGGGACAGGTGGTTGCCAGGGGTGTCAGTGACTGGTCTATAGGCCCAAGTGGCTGGAGCTTTAGCAATAATTTTCCCAGCAACTGCCATCAACATCAAGCAGCCAATTGCAACCGGTTGGGAAATACTAATTTTTCCCTAAAATCCGGTGGTTGCCAGATGGTTGTGTACCGGTCTCTAAGCCTGTGTGACTGGGCCTTATTCACTTGATCCTACATTGTCACCATGATTGCCACATGTCCTAAATGGTAGACAAGTTAGTGTTACATGGTTTGTGGTCACATGTCTGCAAATCTTCAATAGCTTGAGAAAACTACAGTGATGTGTTGAGGTCCATGGCAGCCTTACTTTATGAGTCCCATGTGATTAGTTGAAGCGGCCAGTCAGTAGTAAATATGTGTGTATCTGTGGAGTGCAGGAAGAGCAGAAACATCCTAATTATTTGGTGAGTTTTGACAGTTTTTATATGCTCCAGTTATCATTGCAGCTGTGTAACATTTTAGATGACTACTACATTTCTTGTCATATCAAAGTGAAAAATGACTGTTTCCTTTAGTTGCTTTTTTAAAATCCCCGCAGAGGGTCACTATAAATGCTTTGCTCTAACATTTAAAAAAAAAAGCTTGGTTAAAATTTGTAAATCTTTGCGAGTTTATTGAAGTCACAATTAGTAAATTAATAGTAAATTAATAATTATGACCTCACTTTACTTACTTACTGCTCCCTAGAACAACTCAGAACTGCTCAGCAGTATATCAATTTAGTGGTGCTGCACTTTTCTAACTCCCCAGTGATGTGTTTAAATATTAAATGAAAATGTCAAAAACTGCTACTTCAACAGTCTAACTTAAAACTTGTCTACTGGCATTAATGATGATTTTTAAAGCATGGATAGCTTTTACTTCCAAATCCATTAAATACTTGGAGGTTCCTGAATATACTGCAAAGTATAACACCCTTGCTGTGTGCCTTGCTGTGCCCTTGCTGGGCACCATTCTGCTAGTGTGACAGTATTATCCCATTATGTAATTAGTGTGTGAGCTGTTGTTAGATAATATTAGAAACATAGATACAACAAACTGAGAGCAATCGAGCAAGCCACATGAGTTATGAGAAGGGCAAACAGGATTTTTCTTGGCTTAGAATGGGCCATTAGGAGTGACTACACACATAACCAAGATTATTCCAGGAACAGTAGTGTCTCTGTGACCTATGCATTATTTAAAACCAAGTATGACCATTTCATAAACAATAATGTTGATTATGCTTTGGTAAATGAAATAAAACTATTTAGATATCATTTTACTACAATACCTGTGGCTTTGGCCAAAACCTCTTAAGAGAGGCAAAACGTCCTCTATTAAAGAAAAACTCTGGCATGGGTATAAAATACAGATTGATACATATGTAAGTTAAATTTAAAATAAAAATCTGTCACAACCAATTGCTAGTGAAAGAAAAAAAAAGGCACGGCCTCTGGTGAGGCATTCTTATATCTGTTTTGTCATCTGCAGCTCTGTCTGCCTGAGGCTCTGGCACTAGTAGTGTGTAACCAGTCCACTGACGTCTCAGGAGGTCAAGCTGAAACAGAAGGACAGTGCAACAGTTTCTGTCACAAATCCAACCCAACAAAACCAAAACACATTTGTAATTTCTGTCTGATCTACTCTGTGCAGTTATGTCATTTAGGCCCAATTTAGTTATTTTTTTTCCTTATTGAGCCTTTTATTCTCTGTCACAAATAATCTCTCACTTAAATAGCATTCTGCCATACCAGCAGCTAAATGCAAATTATTTAATACTATGCTTGGCCATGCTTCCCATGATCAAGATTGAATTTATGTAAAGGTATATATACCTTTTGAAATTTCTTCTTACATTTGTGTGGTTTTGAAGTAAATATTGGAACACTGCACTGGAAAACGTATCATATTTTTGAATGAACATGAATGTGCCAGAATATTGTAATTTATGCATGCATTGCCCACCAGCTAAGAGTCCCTCATACACTATGAACATGTTCTAATCTGAACAATTTCATGTTTTAATGCAGAAGGCATTAGCCAGTTTGACTTTAATAAATGCAAATCTTTCTACCTCTCCTTTTTTCCAGTCTTATCATATATGTATGCTGTTGGACATTAATCTTCAATACAAATAGGCCATACAGTAAAAATATAACCTCATAGGTCTTTAAGACAGATGGTTTCCAGACAGAGAAAAAGGGCTTTAATATTTAGGTAAAAATAAAACATAGAAAATAGCGTGCCGTCTTCTCCACAAACTTATGCTACTGACTGAATAACATGAATAGCCCAGTTAATGTGCTTTCCCTTGAAACTCCTCAACCACTTACTTAAGTTAAATTGTGAGGGATTTCCAACATTAAGGATAATGATGTGAAATATGACAAAACTTTTCTTGGACAAATATAAACTTTTGAGCTTAAGCTTCTCAAAATATCACTTTATTTTTTACCAAAACCTTTTCTCTTTTCTCCCCTTTTTTTTAAATCATGCACACACAGAAGCCTCACATATTATTACATGCACGACTTCCTGGAAAACCCTATTTTGGCTTGAGTGGATTATATTGGAATATATCTAAACTGAACACTCACAAACATAAAACACACTCTCGCTGCATCATGTGTAGGCAGATTTGTTCTTTCCTGTGTGGTTGTATCCAGAAAAATGTTTCCTGTTGCTTTGATGTACTGTTTGTGCGATTAGTCTTGTATTACATTTGTATCAGAGTTGCATTTCTTTAGTTAAATGGATTCCTCACAGTCTGGAGAAGCAGAACTATCCTCTGACAGAGTTCCCACTCACTTTATGGTTCCAGTTGATATGTAGTGTTTTTTATTTAGTGCAAACAATGTAAAAAATACACTCAGAACAGGAGTCTGTCAGTGATTAATACATACTTTAAAGTTTGCTACAGAATAATTTTGATGACTATATGAAAGGAAACATTTTTTTCATTTGGATCTTAATTCTTATAGAAAGTTTTAAAATTTATTGGGATAATATGAAAACATTCCTGGGGCTACTTTATAAAGCTGTTATTATATTTATACATAAATTAAGTTTAAAATAATTCCTGACATTGCACTTACTTTAAAAATCTTGCCTAAACAGGTTTTAGGAATCCCAATACATGGTCTCTAAATTTCAAATCAGCTTAAACTGACACCTCCAATAAAATGTCCAAAATCTTATGCTGTCAGCACAGTATAGTTAGGAATGGGGGGTGGGACAAAATATTGATATGCATCCCTGCATTGCTGTGTCATCAACGCATAATTATAACAGTTAGCATATCATGATAGAATCATATTGTGAGTTACTTTGTGATTCTACATTTCAAGTCAGGGATAGACATGGACCAAAAAGAGACTTTTTAAATATGTAAATATGATTCTGTTAACAAACTTTTAAACTTGGGCTTTGAATGTGAGATGTGAATTAGTTATGCGAACTAATGAATTTACATTCATTCACAGCTGTTAACTGTCTTCTTTCTGCTACTGTAATATCAGGTTCTGACAAACAAAGTCAAAGCTGAGAGTTTGTCATTGCTGCAGAAAACAAGGTGGAGCAGAAGGACAGAACTGTGACTGATATGCATCCCAAACTGCTATACCCCTAATTAATCAGCACTAAAATCGCTTAATCTCAAGTTTAGACATTTGTAAGAGGAAAAGATCATTTCGACATCACAGTAAGGTTTCATAAATAACTTATGTTTGGTTTTCTGCTTTAGTATTATAAAGATAAAAAAAATGATCACAAGTCAATTGTTCAGATAAGGCCCCAGATGTGAAGCTGATTTTCTTATTACCTGCTGCTGCTGTTTGTTTTGGTTGGTTCATAAATCTGAGGCTGTAATGTCCTCACACAGAGCCAGTCCTTTTATCCCTCTGGTAGGTAGGTAGGTAGGTCTACTCTGTTCTAGCATGAACACACACAATCACTTTTAATCAGCTGGTCATATTTGTTAAAAAGCATCTTTTTCCATTAATGGGATAGTTTATTACTACAAGCAATTAAATGTAAGAGGATACTAAGAGCTAATGGAAGCCATTCCTCCCTTTATTCAGCACAAGATGAAAATGCTCATGTGGCTTGTAGCTCATTAACTGTTGTCTCAGAAGCAATTATGTGACAACAAAAACCTGCTGTGAGGATTAAATGCAAAAGCCACTGGTCTGAAAGATTTTCATCTTAGCTGATATTTTTGTGAGTATTTCAACCACATTTACAATACATGAGGCAATAGAACTGATATCTGAAATCATGTCCATGTCTTGGTTTAGAATTAGTGTGGGGGAAACTGTGAAATATGTGTGAGATACATGGGGAGGCACGTTCTTGAAGCTGTCTACGAGCACCATTTGACAGCATGCTTTGGTTTACACAGAACACATGTACACCCTTATATCAGTATTCTGTAGGCTGTAACTTATTCAAAAACGCACACAGTCCAGATAAGACATAACTTATAATAATAGTGTCTATACTGTGAAAAATAAGGATTACTTTTGTTTGTGACTCCTTTCCATCCCTTCCAGCAAAGCAATGTTTATTATTATTATGATTCAAACTTTGAAAGGCATTGTGTTTTGAGCTATACACATTCAAGCAACACATGCAGCATGGACCCTTAATCATGCTTTTTGTTCAATCTACTGCACATGCTATACGCCCACCACCACAAATTACTGGTACTCTTGGCGTCTCTGCCACTACTATCCACCCAAGATTCAGTGCTCCAGCAGATGGTTGCCTTATTACTGTAGCAGCCTTTTCTTGCATAATCTTTTCTGTGGTTTGTATATAAGAATGCCTGAAGGGTTTCTCTTTGACAAGACCTGGTTACATTTTCAGCTGTGGCATTGTGTTTGCATCCATAATTGAGGGGGCATTGAGAATTTTACAAATCCATCTTCACGTGTCTTGTGTGGTTAAGAAAATACTCTAACTGCATGCTGTGCTGTTATGTCATTTAGTGATAAGATGACAGCAGTACAACTTTTATTTAATTAACAAAATTGGTCTTAGCTCTGATACCAGGATTTATGTCGCTCATATTCATGTATTGTTGGAATACAAACCGTATCCACAGATGAGAAGAGATTCCCTTTCCAGTAACTAAGCTTAAAGCATTTCAACTTCAAACATTTTTTGTGTCCCCTACATTGATGGTGAAGTTATGGTGTTATAAAACTTATTTAATACATTTGCTATTTTAGAATCATTCAATACAACAACAACTTTATTTGTATAGCACTTTTTAAAACACAGTTTAAGTAAAAGCCACACATTAAAGATAAGTATATAAATTATGTTCCAGAATACAGACACATAATCAATATACAGCCTTAGATTCATTCCAGCATACAGACTTCCATACATGCATTAGATGTAAACTATGGCCAAAATGAATGGGAGGAAGATTAAGGAAAAGCTAACCTTTAAAAAATGAGTTTTCAGCAGTTGTTTAAAACAAACCACAGATTCAGCCGAGCTGATTGGAAAGCTGTTCCAAAGTTTAGGTGCTACAACCTCAAAAGTGTGACCATCTCTGGTTTTAAAATAAGAACACAGAACAATTAGGAGACCCATATCAGATGATTGGAGAGGCCGACTGCTGTTATAAGGTCTCATTAGCTCTGCTATAATACGCAAGAGCCTGGCCATGTAGAGCTTTCTAAGTTAAAATAGGATTTTAAAGTGGATTCTGAATTTCACTGGAAACCAGTGATAGGAAGCAAGAATAGGGGTGATGTACATGTGCCTGCTAGTTCTTGACAGCAGACTAGCTACTGTGTCTAATGTGACCAATCGAAGTTGGGCTAAGGAAGACTGAGAGATTCACATAAAAAGAGAGCTATAAGAATCAAGACAGAAGAAAAATAAAATCTGTACTAAAGGTTCCAAATAATTGCATGACAGTAAAGGTTTGATTTCTGTTCTATTTCTTAGATAAAGGAAACAGAGACTAGCTTTATTATATCGGCCCCCTCTACAGCAATATCAAAATTCAGATTCAAAATTCAGATGATGGTCAAAGATGATACCAAGGTTCTTAGCAGATCTTTGACCATCATCTTCTTAACAACAATGGTAAGAAATGCCCTTGAAGCTGCCAAGCAGATGACCCAGGGGTAACATACAGTTGTGCTCATAAGTTTACATCAATTTTGACCAAGTTCCCTGTGCCTGTGTAGCTCACACATCCCCAAAACATCAGCGATCCATCTCCGTGTTTCACAGTAGGGATGGTGTACTTTTCATCATAGGACTTGTTGACTCCTCTCCAAATGTAACGTTTATGATTGTGGCCAAAAAGTTCAATTTCGGTCTCATCACTCCAAATAACTTTGTTCCAGAAGTTTTGAGGCTTGTCTCTGTGCTGTTTGGCATATTGTAAACGGGCTGCTTTGTGGCATTGGCGTTTTAATGGTTTTCATCTAGCGACTCGACCATGCCGCCCATTTTTCTTCAAGTGCCTCCTTATTGTGCATCTTGAAACAGCCACACCACTTTTTTTCAGAGAGTCCTGTATGTCAGCTGAAGCTATTTATGGGTTTTTCTTTGCATACTGAGCAATTTTTCTGGCAGTTGTGGCTGAAATTTTTGTTGGCCCTCCTGACCGTGACTTGGTTTCAACAGAATCTCTCATTTTCCACTTCTTAATTAGAGTTTGGACACTGCTGATTGGCATTCTTAATTCCCTGGATATCTTTT
>VUQS01046159.1:0-10073 GCA_015108495.1 Heterochromis multidens
CTGTGATAGACTAACACAAAGTAGCACATAATTGTGAAGTGGTATGAAAATGATACATGGTTTTCAAAATTTTAAGCAAATAAAAATCTGAAAAGTGTGGCGTGCATTTGTATTCAGCCCCCTGTACTCTGATACCCCTAAATAAAATCCAGTGCAATCAACTGCCTTCAGAAGTCACCTAATTAGATAATAGAGTTCACCTGTGTGTAATTTAGTCTCATTATAAATACACCTGTTCTGTGAAGGCCTCAGTGGTTTGTTAGAGAACATTATTGAACAAACAGCATCATGAAGACCAAGGAACTCACCAGACAGGTCAGGGATAAAGTTGTAGATAAGTTTAAAGCAGGCTTAGGTTATAAAAAAATATCCCAAGCTTTGAACATCTCAAGGAGCACTGTTCAATCCATCATCCAAAAATGGAAAAAGTATGCTACAACTGCAAACCTACCAAGACATGGCCGTCCACCTAAACTGACAGACCGAGCAAGGAGAGCACTGGTCAGAGAAGCTTCCAAGAGGCCCATGGTCACTCTGGAGGAGCTGCAGAAATCCACAGCTCAGGTGGGAGAATCTGTCCACAGGACAACTGTAAGTCGTGTACTCCACAAATCTGGCCTATATGGAAGAGTGGCAAGAAGAAAGCCGTTGTTGACAGAAAGACATAAAAAGTCCCGTTTGCAGTTTGCCAGGAGCCATGTAGGGGACACAGCAAACATGTGGAAGAAGGTGCTCTGGTCAGACGAGACCAAAGTTGAACTTTTGGGCCTAAATGCAAAGCGCTACGTGTGGCGGAAAAGTAACACTGCTCATCACCCTGAACACACCATCCCCACTGTGAAACATGGTGGTGGCAGCATCATGCTGTGGGGATGCTTTTCTTCAGCAGGGACAGGGAAGCTGGTCAGAGTTGATGGGAAGATGGATGGAGCTAAATACAGGGCAATCCTGGAAGAAAACCTGTTGGAGGCTGCAAAGGACTTGAGACTGGGAAGGAGATTCACCTTCCAGCAAGACAATGACCCTAAACATACAGCGAGAGCTACAATGGAATGGTTTAGATCAAAGAATATTCATGTGTTAGAATGGCCCAGTCAAAGTCCAGACCTAAATCCCATTGAGCATCTGTGGCAAGACTTGAAAATTGCTGTTCACAGATGCTCTCCATCCAATCTGGCTAAGCTTGAGCTATTTTGCAAGGAAGAATGGGCAAAAATTTCAGTCTCTATATGTGCAAAGCTGGTAGAAACATACCCCAAAAGACTTGCAGCTGTAATTGCAGCGAAAGGTGGCTCCACAAAGTATTGACGCAGGGGGGCTGAATACAAATGCACGCCACACTTTTCAGATTTTTATTTGCTTAAAAGTTTGAAAACCATGTATCATTTTCATACCACTTCACAATTATGTGCTACTTTGTGTTGGCCTATCACAGAAAATCTCAATAAAAACACATTTAAGTTTGTGGTTGTAAGGTGTCAAAATGTGTAAAAGTTCAAGGGGTATGAATACTTTTTCAAGGCACTGTAAATGAGTGGAAAAGCAACCAGTGTCTAAAGAAAAACTTTAAAAGAGCTTCAGAAAGCCTGGAGAACTATTGTTCAAGACCACTTTAAAAATTACATCTCCCTCATATCTCACTAAAGTTTTCCTACTTATTTACTTATTTATATCACATAGAAAGCACCATAAAAGCACCTGAAATGGTCAGTCATCGGGTAGATAGGTTATTGCCATATTTGCAATCGTTGATATTCCGCATGAGAACAATTTCAAAATAAATAAATAAATAAAAGCTTTTTCTAGGTTCCTTTCATGGGATATATTTAGACTATTTGCAACCATTCCAGGGAACTGAGGTATGCAAAAATTAAAATAGGAACAGAAAGCTTAAGCTTCCTGTTTGAATCAATACCAGCAAAGAAACGTTTTTAGTCATGAAAACTTTGATACTGTTGAACAGTCCAGGGGTTGTTTGAAGCCTTAAAAACGTGATGTGCATGTTTTTGATAAAAAGCATTTTATCAACAAAATATTATCTCTCAAATAAATTATAACTGACTGTCTTATCCATCAGGCAGTGTGACCCATAATATTATCAATACCCATTATGGAGCCTGTGTACTTTCCCCCTTTCCAACCTCTCTTTAGCTTTAAACCCCGCCCCTTTACTACAGTTGGGGCTGTTCCGCGAGCAAAGACGTGAAAGTGAAAGCGTCTTCTTCGCTACAGCTTTGGTTTGAACTAACTCTTAGACCTGGATGTGTAACAGTTTGACGACGTAAGGTGAGTAGCAGCATTTTACATTTTTTTTTTTTACAGATGCTTTAGCTCAAAATCGAATGACAGCTAAAGTTTGCAAAACAATACGCTATGTAAAAGCAGGAAGAGCATTCCTCATTATTATCATTATCCTTTTCATTTCATATCACCCCCCCCCCAAGCATTTTCAAATGTTTTAGGACATTTAGGAAAACGAATGTCTAAAGTTTGAACAAGTTTTGGTTGTATGTGTTTTTGTGGTCAAAATGAGCTCCAGAATTTGGTAACATTATTTAATTGTGTAGGTTATCACATGTGGAATAAACAAGCTAATTATCAAAGATGTAAATGGGTATTGTAAAAGATATTTAAAGAGCGTGAGCATGAACCTAATAGGACATGTTATGGGGGCAACAATGTCAATGAAAGAGGAAGAGGAAGCGCAGAGGTTAGACTCAGCTTACCCTCCAGTTCTTCCTCTGCTTAAAGGCAAGTGAGAGCATGCCTAGTGATTATCAGCAGTGTGTTGTTGCTGTAGGGTAGTACTGTTGCACATTGTGTTTTGTCTACATCATGTTTTTGGTCTACGTGTTGTTTCCAGAGAACACCTTCTTTTCTTTTCTTTTTGGTACTGAGAATCTAGTTAGTTAGTTTAGTTTTGTGCTGTCCTGTGTAAATAGTATTTTCTTCTGTTACTATAACTGCAACTGAGTACCTACAGTGTGCTCTTGAAATAAGTGTCTCGTATTATTCACTTTGATACATAATAGGAGTCAGTTAGGCTCATAAAAATAATCGGCTGCTACAGTAGGCGTTTAAAGTCAGTGACAAAATGTAGGAAAATACTTTAAGTTAGAAGATGAGGAATACACTTCCAGATTCCGTTGTCATTCTGATAAAATATCTAAACATTTTGACCACCCTGGTTTACACAACATCAGATGAATGTTGTCATTTTTCTGGTATTCACTGAAACAAAAACTTCATTTTGACAAACATCATTTTAATATGTTTTTAGGTTGCAGGTTTTCTAACTGAGTTGAGCAGGAGATGGCACTGCAGAGCCCTGAGACTGAGTCGATTGGTAATGAAAGCTTGGAGAACTGGGAATTAATTGGCTGTGGTGGATTTGGTAAAGTCTACAAAGCCAGACACAAGAAGTGGAGGCATGACGTGGCCATTAAGCTACTTCAGCATGCTGCTGGGTAAAATTATAACTGAAAAATTTCAGACCAATTTTAATTTAAATTTCTTAATTTTTACATTTCCAAGCATATGAAATAGTCCTTTTCTAAAGCTTTTGCTTTTTATATATTCCTTCCAACACTAGGGGCACAGAGCTGTATAAGGAGGCTAATTATATGGCCAAAGTCTCCTGTGATTCTGTGCTGAGGGTTTATGGAATCTATAGGGGATATCCAGCAAATGCAGGGCCATCCATTCAACTGGGAATAGTCATGGAATTCATGGATAGAGGATCTGTTGAAACTCTGCTGGAGGCTTTGTCAGGTCCACCACCATGGCCTCTGGCCTTCCGCTTGGCCTATGAAGTCGCTCTAGGAATGAACTTCCTCCATTACAAGAACATTTTGCACCATGACCTAAAGCCAAACAATGTACTGTTGAATGGTGACCTTCATGCCAAGGTAAAGTGCCATCCACCTAACTCATGAGTTGATATTAATATAAAATAAAATTGAATTGTGTTTTTAAAGTTATTTCTTTCTTGATTATTTTCTAGCTGGCAGATTTTGGTCTGTCCAGGGTTTCCACCAGTGCTTTGAATGGTTCTGAAGAAAGGACCACAATGACAGGAGGCACATATAAGTACATGCCTCCTGAGGCTTTTAATGTATCATATAGACCTGTTCGTAGCTTTGACATATACAGGTAAACATTAAAAGAGTGGTTATGGAGATTTATGTATAATTATAAATGTTACCAGCTTGAACATGTTGTGTTAATTTCTTCTTTTTCTTTATCTTGGTAAGCTATGGTATCCTTCTGTGGTCTATTGTTTGTGGAAAAGAGCCTTTCCCAGGTACAATTAATTGGTTTCAGTGACCTATCATTTTCCATAATCTTGTCTTCTGTATGTGTTTTTTCCTATTAGTTTCCAGTTTATTGTTCAAACAATTTGTGGCCTTCTTTTTCTTTTAAAAATTTCATTTAAAGTTAATATTTTACAATTAATATAAGTACTATCAAGAAAATGAAGGCAATTCCAAAAATATATATTATTATTACATATTTTAAGGAAAGTCTTTGTTGTATTTCACATAGATGCTACTCTAGCTCTTTTGGAACTGAGGATCCCAAAGGGGGATAGACCTCCCGAAGCTGAAATAGACCAGACAAAGGCAGAAGGGTTGAAAGAGCTGGTTGACCTCATGAAGAGGTGCTGGGATGGAAACCCATCCAACAGGCCGAACTTTGAAAGTATGTGTTCACTATGTTGGTGTGCTGTGAAGCCATCGATAATTAATGCACACTCTACTTTCCATACATTATACCTTTTAAAAGTGGACCATTGCTTTGTTTCAGAGTGCCTTGAAGTCACTGAGGTTGTGTTCTCAAAGCACGAGGATGGGATTCACGATGCAGTCGGTCAAGTCAAGAAAATATTGGTGCAACTCAGTATATCATTTCAGAAAATGAAATAATAAAGTACAGAATAGTCATCAATTGCAATTTTAGAGGGAGTACTTTTATCAGACTTCTTTGTGTACTGTTTACCTCCCTTCTCTAGACTTCACAACATGGTAATCAGCATTCCAACACATCCGGTCCATCTGATTTTACTCCTGAGATGCCAGGTAGATTTTTCGGTACGGTTTGTCACCCGTGTTTATTCTCATACTTATTGCTTCCTTAATAATAATAAACATCATACAGATATTTCTTTTTTTTTCAGGACATTCAGAGTCAAATGATACTGTTGATGGAAGAATTGCAATTCAGGTATTTGTTATCACTTCGTCCTTTTACTCTTAACAAAGCTGAAAAGAAATACAGCGACTGTATTTAATCAAGTCGCACTCTGATCACGAGTGACTTGAGAACAACAACAACATAAACAATTGTTTTGTTGTGTTTCTTGTTCGTTTTAAATACATGTTGCATCATTGCACATAATAACTAATCATTTTGATAGGGATCACTGATCTTATTAGCTGATTTTTACATTATGCCACACGTCACTTGGACGCAAGTAGGTAGCATTCACAGTTCATCTGTGTGTGTCCTTCTGTTTTGCTGTAAAAACTATATATCAGCGTACTGGTATAGTTTAAAGAGTATAGAATAATAATAATTTATGGTGAATACTTTTATCAGACTTTTTTACCTCCCTTCTCTAGACTTCACAACATGGTAATCAACGTTCCAACACATCTGGTCCATCTGGTTTTACTCCTGAGATGCCAGGTAGATTCTTCATAACGGTTTGTCACCTGTGTTTATTCTCATACTTATTCCTTTCTTAATAACATTAAACATCAGACAGATTTTTTTTTCTTTTTCAGGACAGCCAGCATCAAATGACACAGTGGATGTCCCATTGCAGGTATTTGTTATGCCCTTTTGTCCTTTGCCTCTCAGCTGGCTGAAAAGAAATAGGGTGACTTTATTTAATCAAGTCTTATTGTGACCAGAAGAGACTTGAGAACAACAGCAACTTAAACATTTGCTTTGTATCATTACATATAATAAATATTGTTTCGATGAGGATGGATGTTATTAGTTTGTTTGTTTGTTTTTTTTTACATCACTTGGACACAAAGTAAGCAAACCAAAAGCTGTGGCATACTGGGATTCACAGTCAAATCAAATGTTTGTGCATTAGTGTGCTGATGTAGTCAAAGAGTACAGACTAAATATATATTTTTTTTTTGCCAACAGCATTCTGTCAGCAGGTCTGCTAGAAATCTGACTCTTAAAGAAAAAGGTGTGTATTATTTATTATTTCACTGTCATATTTATATTTATACAATATATTTTATTATATTAATATAATATATTTATAATTTTATCATGGTTTTTAATACATGCTATTATTATTCTTCATTTACAAGCAGCAGAGTTTGTTGACAAAAACAGGGCAAAGTTAATACAAGGCGTTTCTGAAGTACTGGCAATAGCAGAAGAGCTTGGAAACATGGTCCACCCAGAAGCCTATTCATTGATTGAAGCTAAAGAGACAAGCCAAGAAAAAATGAGGGTGCTCTATCAAAGGACATTACGTCCAGGAGGGGTACAGATCAAAGCAGCCTTCTTTGATGCCCTTAAAAACCATCATCCGGAACTAGTGGAGAAGCTTGGTATGATTTGCTCTTGTTAAAGAAGTCAAGTATGGTTTAATGTAGAACAAATTAATAGTTTCTCATTTCTTTTTTATTTTCTTTAGGTGGCTAGTTCCAAAGCAGCTGTGGCATTCCTACATTTTATGGACAGAAGTGTCAAAGACTTTCCCTTTTTCCCTTTTCTCTTAAATTTTCATTTTTTATGAAAAGCTAATAGAGAAACTACATCTTTTTAATAACGTTGTTTGATGACATTTTTTACACTCTATTTGGTTTTTAGAAACCATGCCAGAGAAAGAAGAAAAGAGAAGACAGTGGTGTCAATCCTATACTCCTCTGAAACTCACCATAAGCAAACACATTCATTTTGACTAAGGGATAAGTTGGACAGCCTTATCAGGATCCTCCTACAGATTCATATACAAAGGGAATGCCACCAGTTTCCTGAGAGGGACTCTATACATTTTCCTGTTATTTTGAGCCTTCACTTTAAAAGGAAGAGGGAGGGAAGAGAGGAATGGAAATACAGAGAGCAAGAACAGACCACACCTATCGATACCAGCTGAAACAGCAAGGCATCATGGGATGTGAGTGAAGACTCCTCAGCTCACTTAAAGAAAGGGTTTTGTTTACATGTGTGATTGTGCACAGAAGTCTTTCCCATTGTGCTGTTTGTAAGCACCAGTGCTCCGGGCACAGAACAGTGGTTCTGCTTTGTCCCTTTACAGGATTGTGTTTGACGTTAATCTGCATAAAAAACACTCTTAATGTGGCTTTGGTTTTGTGCATGAGAGAGGACGCAAAAGAGAGACAGAGAGCTTATTAGAACGACAGAAATCATGTAATCATACAACTGATGGTTCTATAGCTGGAGTAAGAGCAAGACTTCAGAGATGATTGTCTCCATTGTAAGTTGGTTCTTTCACTAAGTGTTTTTGTGAATGGATGCACCTGTATATTTGTAAAATATTAATATATATCATCATTATGTTCAAATTTCATAACACAGAACACATTTTTTAACAACTCTTTAATAATAGTTAATTTGATTATAATAGCAGTTACTTATTACTACTTTATTATTAATCCTTCTCACAAGGACCGGTATTTTATCAGCTTGTTTAAATATATTGCATGTGTTTTTTTCTGCTTGTCAGCTTAATTCCTCATTTATATTCAGATATCAAAAAATTTACATTTATTTGCTTTATAAAGCCTACTCCGTGGAATTGCCTCCCACTTATTGTCAGCTAAGACTTTACCACATCTTAAATGAAAAAAACAAACAAACAAAAAATATTTATATAGACATTTATAGACATTTATAGGCATTTTAGTAGTTTGCCGATTGCTTTTATCTTTGTGGTGAGCATTTGTCTTCCTTTGAAATTGTATTTTTTTTTTTACTTTTACTTTGCTGTTTTGGAGTAAATAACGTTTGCCTACTTTTTTACTTATTTATGTCACAAAAACAGTACCATAAAAGGACCTGAAATACTAAGACATGTGATAGATAAGTTATTGCCAGATTTGCAATCTATACACATATATTCTGCTGGTATGACAGCAAATGGTTATCTGTCTCTCTGTGTTTCCCTGTATGTCTCCCTGTTAATAAAAACTGATGACAGTGTGTGTAAGCATGAGACAGCTGAGCCAAGGGTAAAGGAGTCTTCATTCATCAAATATATGAAATTCACTGAATCATACTGGAATAAATTGGTACCAGATAAATCAGTGAAATGTCCAAACCTAGTTGTGTAGGTCATAGTACTAAAAGGGTTAAAGGGTAATCCCTCGTAAAGCACAGCACTGTACAACCCTCATTTGTTATTAAATCTTTGGAGCAGCATGTAGTACATGTGACCATGCAATTATTTTATTTTACTTGAATCAAAGAAGCTATGAAGAAGTTCTTAAGTTATAAATTTGACTCATTTAAAGTCAAAAACATATAAATCAAAAGTAAAGCCTCTGAAATGTATGCAGTGGTTGAAATCCTGCAGGCAAACAGTTGGAAACAGATGGAAATGATCGCCCAACTGGAAAACGTTGAAAATTCAAGTGGCTAATGGGATTTTTCAAATTAATGGTTCATGGAGTTAAGTGTGCTGGGTAATTATGATATGCTGTCACATGTGACACTGTTTCAGATGTGCTGATAACTACACCAATCTTAACCTCTTAGTTGCGTTCTGTTCAATTTTCTTTTCAAAGAAGTTAGTTAACAGCTGAATTCCCTCAGTTTGCTCTCTATGCCTCCTTTTTCTTTCCTTTTTTTTGGGACATGGTTGCATTAGCAGTAACCTAGACATAATAAATTAAAGGTGAATTTAGTTCTGTGTTCTATGTAAATGGAAATGTATTTTCTTCTTGTAACTGAGCACTTGTAGTGTGCTCTTGAGATGCCAGATAGATTCTTTACTGCTGTTTATCACTTATGTTCTCATATGTATCAGTTACTTAATAAACATCAGACTAATATTTCTTTCTGTTTTTGTGGGAACTTGGAGAAGCTTGGTATGATTTGCTCTTGTTAAAGAAGTCAAATATGGCTTAACAAGTATAACCAGTTAATAGTTTCTCTTTTATTTTCTCTAGGTGGCTAGTTCTAAAACAGCTGTGGTGTTCCTGCATTTTATGCGCAGAAGTGTCAAAGACTTTCCTGGGTTTTTTTTCCCCTAAATTTTCATCTTTTATGAATGCTAACATAGAAACGATATCTTTTTTTGTACATATGTCATGTGATGACATTTTGTTACCCTGTACTTGTTTTACAACAAGCCATTGATATCATCGACTTTTTGTTAATAAAAAAAAATTGTCCAAAATAAGGTTTTCTTCTTCATTTTGTTCAGAAAGTGTTGTATAAGAGATGTGGCTTAATTATCAGAGACAACATTTCTATGGTTCCTATTATAAACTGGGGGATTTGTTTTTTCCTCCATCCGGTGGGAAAGAGTGAACAACAGAGAGAGAGAGATAGACATTCTAAGAGGCTTTTCTGGTTCAATCCCTTGGTAACTGTCACAAGCAGTCAGTCAGTCACCTGCAGATGATGGCACTAACAGCATTGTATGCAGCAAAGTTCCTCTCCTGTCTCAATTAAATGTTCAGGTCAGTGTTTTACTGTCCTCACGCTGAGTAATGGTCCAAACAATTAACTGATTCATAACTCAAAATGTCTTGCAGACCTTGTTCTGGTAAATTTTATTAGTTAAAGCCAGTGGTGTTCTCATAATATAAAAAAGTATTTATACAACTCTTTTGTTGTACTGCTGTGACAAATAATAGTGCCTTGGGATACAAACCACTCCTAAATTTAAGTGTGACAAATTAATTACACAATATTACATCTTTAAAAGTTATTCTCTGTCTCATGTCTCAAAGCCAGGAAGTTTGTAAGTATTCTGGGGTTTGACCTTGTCTCATTCACAGCTCTGTCTCCTTGAGGGCTACAAACACACACACACACACGCACACACACACACACACACACACACACACACA
>VUQS01046169.1:0-18427 GCA_015108495.1 Heterochromis multidens
TCCCCATGGCTCAGAATCCAACAACGTCAGTGCAGCACTGAATGAAACAGGCAGCGGACCTGTCTGGAGCCCAGAAACTCACTGACTTTTTATACAC
Organism: Heterochromis multidens; assembly: GCA_015108495.1. Lineage (NCBI taxonomy): Eukaryota > Metazoa > Chordata > Actinopteri > Cichliformes > Cichlidae > Heterochromis > Heterochromis multidens. The sequence continues at coordinate 98 of VUQS01046169.1, forward strand.
ACACACTAATTACAAGCAAACAGATCACAGGTGAGGATGGTTATCTTTAGTAGTCATTTAAACCTGTGTGTGTCAACTTGTGTGTATGTTATCATGCCAAAACTTCCAGGGTATGAAAACTTTTGATCAGGGTCATTTGGATAGTTTCCGTTGTCATTATGATTTAAAAAGGGCAAACACAATTGTTTGATAATAAATGGCTTCACCCAACCACTTACCATGAGTGAAAGAAAAGTTTTTGTATTATCATTCATATTCTCTGAAAAATGGCCAAAAAATCACAACTTCTGCCAGGGTATGTAAACTTATGAGCACAACTGTATGTGCATTGTGTATTATTAGTACACACAGGACAACCAAGGTATAAAATACCCACACTTTATGCTCAGATATAATAAATGACAATTCAATGATCATTTAGGTGCATGTTGTCTTCCCAGTAAACAAAAAAATACAGAATTGTTACATTTTAAAAACTTTAAATGAGTTCTTGCGTACAGGAATTTAAACCTGATCAGCTGCTTCTGTGGTTTGAATAAACAATTACTCTTAAAATCAGCTAGATTATTTGCCAGGAAGCCAAGTAAGGGACGTTCAATTCAATTCAATTCAATTCAATTCAATTTATATAGCGCCAAAGCACAACAACAGTCACCTCAAGGCACTTTATATTGTAAGGTAAAGACCCTACAATAATACAGAGAAACCCCAACAATCAGACAGTCCCCTATAAGCAAGCATTTGGTGACACTGGGAAGGAAAAACTCCTTTTTAACAGGAAGAAATCTCCAACAGAACCAAGCTCAGGGAGAGCAGCCATCTGCCGCGACCAGTTGGGGGTGTTAAACAAGTGTAAAGTAAAGTGTAATGTAACATTTTAATGACTAGAGCCGGATGGTATCTATTATTGTTATTTACTTTTTTAATATCTTGTGTTTTTCACCTATCTCAACACCCCTTCATCCAAGCCTTTCCAAACTTTGCAAATGCTTGATTTGTGGCCTAATTGATGTTAGTTGATGCTAGTTTAGAAAGTCAGCCTACAATAACTATGACACTGGACACATGCAGTAGTGGTATGTCCACTGATCTACTGGCCTCTTGCTGTATGACAGCTGACTCACTCTCTTTGTGTGTGATCCAGGTCTGAATGCCACAGTTAGACAGCATCTGCTCATTAGTGAAATTTTATAATTAACCCCAGCACCAAGAGCTCCTTGCCATTTGGCTACTGGGCTCTGGTACATGTTAGGTTAGGATTGTTTGGCATAATTTGAAATGTCTTTCTTGAAAATGAGTTGTAAAAAAAAAAAAACACTGTAAAAGGTGAGTTATTCTTCTTTTGTGTTTGTTTTTTACCTGACTATAAGGCAGTGGAAGGTCAGTAGTGACTGCCAGTTTCTTTTTAAGCATTTTTTCTACAGTTTTGTTGCTAAACAGTCTTTTAATTTTTGTCAGATCCTGCAGCTTAAGGTTTTTGTTTTGGCCTTGGAAAAAAACTGAAGTATTTCCTTTTAGTTTTGTCCCTTTCTCTTTGTTCACTTTCATTTCTTTACCTGTTTTGTTAATAGTAATTTTGTAAATAAATGTCGACTGATTGCCAAGCTAAAGTGTGTTTTGTAGTTTACCTTTTGTTACTTCCAGTGTCACAATGGACTCCAACTAGTTATAATGAAAAAGTCACATAAAAAGTATAATACAATAAAATGTTGAAAGAGTAACATTTTATATCCAAAAAATCAACTTCACTGTGGCATCACAATGTTTCTACAAAAAATGAAGTATTTAGAATGATAGACCATGTTGGCCATGTTTGGATGCTAGATTGGTGACATTAATCTTTGGTACCCATCTAATCATTCCTTCAACAACTTAAATAGTGCCATTACAAACTTCCAGATCACTATGCATGAAATACACAAACTGTACTGGATGGTAGTCATCCCCTACAAGGTCAGCCACTTGTGAAGTGCTGAACTGCTTCCAGGGCTTCTGCTACATCTGGATCACTGGGAGTCCTATTTTGAGTATTCTGCACTAATGCATTTGCAGTGTGTGCTAGATTATCCATTGTGTCAAAATGGCAACCCTTCAACTTGAATTTTATTTTGGGCAAGAGGACAAAGTTGCAGGGAGCCAAATAAGGCATGTAGAATAAACAATGTTACTGCTGTGGTCAAAAACTTCCTGTGTTGTCAATCTACTCTGTGCAAGCATATGACGATGTTACAGTAGAACTCTGAGCTGACAGTCTGACCCTGAGGGATAAATTCAGGGTCCACAACACTGTGAATGTTGAAAAACAATGAATATGTTCCATGTTTTACTCATCATACAATGCCCTGCCCCAGGGCTTGGATGCCTAGGACTGCTGTTCATCTCGTAATTTGTGTTGCTCTTCAATAATAATAATAATAATAATAATAATAATAATAATATAGCACCTTTTAAAAATACTTTACAAAATATTTTGAGAGACAGGTGGAAGTAGAATATTCATAAATTAAACATGGACAACAGATTGTAAGATGGCAGCTTTATAAAGAAAATAAATTTCATTTTTTCAAACTGACAAAACAAAGAAGTGGGGAATTCTTTGTCATCTTTTTAAGCAAATCTATGTGCCCAGTGTGAATGAAGCTTATTACTATACTTGATTACTGTACTGAAAACCATGAAACTATCAAATATAGTCAAATATAATATATATTTGACCAGCGGTATATATCTAACTCAAGATTTAATGCTCATTCAAGCTCAAATTAATTTCCCAATAATGCCCAAAAATACCTACAGATATGAATTCTTGAGCACTTGTTTCTGCATCTTAAATGGAACAATTAATCTGAAAATAATATGGAATTAGGGCAAAGTAAAGATAATTTTGTGCAGACAAGGCACAATAAATGCATAAATATTCACGGGACATCAGAAAATGAAACAGAAGTTAAGCACATGTTATGAAGACTGTAAAGAAGTCTGTGACAGTGGAATGTGGCTGATTCAAATTAACTAATTTTCATTTTTGTGACTGTGTTGTCACTTCTTTAGTTAATAAACAGTGTAACTGAAAGATGTGTCAGATGGGTGCTTCCTGCAACATTTCTGACATGTAGAGTTTTTATCTTTAAGCTGGAAGCCATAGCTGATTTATGGGAATAATTGCAAGAAAATTATCTTGTATTCACATTACTGTAACTTGCATTTAATTTGTCATCAGTGCTCAGTAAAAATATTAAAACACAGAGAAAATGACTGCTGTGGCACATCAGGCATGAGACAAGAGTTTCTTCAATTTCTACAGAAAATAAAGAGGAAGAATATCATTGAACCTCTGTTTGACTGACAGATGAAACAATGACTGCAATTAATCTTGATGATACAGTATTGTTAAAATTGCAGCCATATAGCCTATAAGAGGAAAACACCTGTCTGTCGTTGCTCTATTGTAGGTTCTTCTTATACTTTCTAATCCTATATTTCTAGGAGACAATTAATTCCCTTTTAGTTCAGTGAGCAGGTGCAGAGTCCTGATACAAGAGAAAAAACACATCTGACCAAAATGATTTTGCGCCACATAGTTTTCAGCAGCAATACACTTTTTTTTTGTCACTTAGAGATACAAAACAGTTTGAAAAAGTAATAAATCAAAGAGAGGAAAACTTCACTGGGTTGCCTTTTGCAAGACAAAAGAGACTCTTCCGGTGGCTGTTCTGGCTGCTTCTTTCCTGTAATTCACCAGTGATTTATCTACCTCCTTCTATTTATGAGGGAGGAAGTGAAGCATACAGTACGAGCCACCTTTGTCCCTTTTATAGGGATATACTGTAAATGATTTCCAGTCCTTATCCAGTTTACAGTTATTTATGTAGTCAGGGGCATACAGACTATATATATTCGGGACATCTAGCTCAAGGTTACCAAAGATAGGTGTCTGAGAGAATGCATCTGCAGCTTAGTATGTAGAGCATTTTAGTTTTGCTCCTGAGTGGATTTTTAAACTACTGTGTCTTCTGTGATCTCTCATAGGGAGGATTTAAGGTCATTTAGGTTAGTATGTCTCAACAACCAAGTGTGTTAATTTCCTATATGCCAGATTCAATTCAATTTCAGTTTTATTTATGCAACTCAAACACAACAACAACTTAAAACTATTTGTCCTGATTGCCAAACAAGAATCAGTATCTTTCTTATTTGTCCAAGTTCAATCATTTAAAAAAGTCTGCCCACAGCCAGTCTGCTGTAAAGTCTGTGGGTTATTATTAGCAGAATAGCAGAATCACACCTCCACCTCCTTTTAATCTTAATGCTGTAAAACCCATATTGAATTACGTCTGAATGTGTATGTATGTGTGTGTGGTTGCAGTGGTACTTTACTGGATAATCATAAGTCTTGGGATCCATTAGCAAGATGTTACAGTAAAATAGATGAGAATGCATTTTCAGTCTGCAATAACTCTGAGAATGATGGACCCAAATGGCACAGAGCCATCGCCACTGCCACAGTCTCCTTGGAGCCCTCCTGTTCCTCAAAACCATCTGGATCTGCCATAATTATTTCTGTAGAAAGTACTCATTTGTCAGAGTGGGATGGAGATAATAGAGGAATATTGGTTAGTTGCAGTTTAGTACAGATTAAAGTAATGATGTCTATGATTCCTGCGTATAGCCTTTCAAAGCTTCTAGCGTAGTTTGTGACTCTTAACCTTTTTTTTAATTTATTCCTCTGTGCATATCTGCTATTTCAATCTGCTAGTGTAATTGTTTCTTAATTACAGCAAATTCTGTTTTGTGTCTGGGACAGCTAAACTGAATAGGTATTATGAGCCATAACTTGAGAAATGATGAATGGTGCAGCTGTTTTAGAGGCTGCTACTTCTAAAGCTTAAGAATTGCTGAGGGTTGGCAAAAGTATGTGCTCTACCAAGAGCCTTTTTTATTTTTAATGCTCCACTTTTTCATGTCTGATAGACTATAAAAGGAAAGGAAAGTTCCCTTGCTTCACTGTGCAGCAGGAACTCTTTTAATCCCTCCAGGAATGTCTCACCCCAGAGCAGGTGAGATATTGAGGAAGAAATGAGGTAGAAAAGCCTCTGTTACAGCCCGCCCATGTTATGAGGTCAATGGCCCTTTGTGAAATTCAAGCAGCAAAAGTGGCCTGCAGCTTATTATCACTTCATGTGTGTGCGGGTTGTCAGGGAGTGAAGTGAAAGAGCCAAGAAACCGTCAGCACGGGTCAGCAGTGACACAAACCAGACTCATATGTCATTTCTGTGGTTCAATTTAGTGGCAGCTTTATAAGCCAAAAGGGAATATCAACTGACACAGCATGTATTGTAGATATGTCCTGCTATATATAGGCAAAAGATTTTTTTAAATTCTGACAGAAATAGAATAACAATGACAAACCTGAATGAAACCTGCCTTTTGAGACATTTTGAACTGGTTCAGATCTGAACGTTACAATGAGCTAGATAAACAGGGTCATTTTCAAGAAGATAAAATTATGGAAGACATAATGTGCTGGCTGCATCTGCAAATCAACTGTGACGTTCTTGTGGTAGCTCCTCCTACAGCCACTGACATCCCTGAATCAAATTTTATTGGTGCTCTACCAGTGAAAAAGAGGTAACAGACCAATTAGGAGTCTTATAGCCCTGATGTCTCTGTGATAAAAGGAGGAAGGAACAGACAACTAGTTTGATAATCTGTGTATTTCTTTGTATAAAAGAAATAAGCAATGTGAAGCCATCATTTTAGACTATATGGATCAGTGTTTGCGTGGGCCTCTTTAAATTTTGTGTTGCGCATCACTTATGTCTAATTCATTCAAACACAATTCACACAGACAGTTTTTGAACCCTCCGGCCTCAAAGAGCAAGAGGAAATACTTCTGTTCTCAGCTGTGTAATTAAAGACTTCTGACTTTGTGTCAATTTTGCATTAACACAAGGCCCGGGACTGCAGTTTTGTTTGATTTGTACATATGTTTGTAATTTTGGTGCAGCAAGATATCTTCATGTATAAGAAGCAATTGGCAAGTTTCATAGACTAATTAAAAAACATACTTTGCAGAGTTTTTAATCAAATTGCATATGAATGGAGAGTTCTTGTTCCAAACATCATAAAAAAACAAATATTTACTAACGCTTTCATTACGTGGAACATCTTAGGTGAACAACTTAGCTAAATGTATAACTTTCTGTGCCCTTATTATGATCAGTGAAGATTATCTATTATCTGATTCTTTTTTTTTTTATTTTTTGTCATTGCTGTCTGGGCATATTGTTTTTTGCATTGCACAATAACAAAACAAAAATCAAATAAATCCAGAACCATGTAGGGAAAAACAAGGAAAATGAAAAAGCTCTGAAAAAGAGGTTTGTCATCTCCGTGAAGACACAAGATTAGATCCTCAGTCTCAGCCGGACAAAAATCCACATAACTGTAATATATGGTTAGCTGTTTTACTCTCAAGGCTCAGAAAGAATATTGGACACCTATTGGACATATTGGACAAGTTAAACATATACGTAGTACATTCACAGGCAGGCCAGTTCAAACATCACATAGACTCCATTATTTGCTTAAAACTCTCCAGTTGCTATTACTGAATAATTGAACCAGGGTTAGTACCTTGGACAGCTCCATGGTAGCTGGCAGTAATTAAATTAAGGAACTTCACACAATTTCACAACAAAGACATATATAGGCAATTCCCTATTGCTCACAGGGGATCGTCTGATTGTTGGGGTTTTTCTGTATTATTGTAGAGTCTTTACCTATAATATAAAGCACCTTGAGGTGACTTTTGTTGTGATTTGGCGCTATATAAATAAAATTGAATTTAATTGAATTGAATAGATAGAAAACAGCAATGTATATTTTTCCTAAGCTCACTGTAATGCATTATATATAGTTTGTAAGGCATTATTTCCTACCCAGCTTGAAAATATGAGACCTAAATACATGAAATATCTCCAGTTATAATAACTATACTCAGAAAATTGCTCTTGCTTCTACGGCCTTGTCTTTTTCATTTCTTCCATTGTGTTATTTCTTCTTTTTCCACAGGTCACACTACACACTGCTTCATCGCAAGCACAGTTAGCGCATATACTATCAGACTTACATTGAAAAATACCAACATTTTCTCACAGTATAGAATTTCTAATAAATGGTAGAAGATTTTTTTTCCTCTGAGAAACTATAAGACACATGGAAGCTTGGAAATGTAAACATAGGTGATGCCTGGATCACTTCTGACTGTCAACCACTGTTGCCACAATTATTAGCATGTGGCAGTCTCCTAAAATGGAAAATGTAAGTGAGAAGTATCTTTAGACATTTTAATATCATTTTGAGTGAATTTACAGAAAAACTAGGCCACTGTGGCATAAGTAAATCAACAAAGCCTTGCTCAGTGAGCTCACCTGAAGAGGGCAGAATTTGCCAGCATGGGTCTTAAACTCGGGCAGCACAGGGTGTGGTGATTCTATATTAGCCTGTCTGTGTGTTAGCCTTGTGACACATTGTCGACCTGTCCAGGTTGTGCCCCGCGTCTCGCCCTATGACAGCTGGAATAGGCTCCAGCCCCACTGCAACCCTGAATTGGATAAGCTAAAGAAGAAAATGGATGGATGGATGGGTGTTGCTGCTCCTCTTGCTGAAGCATTGCTGAACTACTTTCCTGCCACTGAGCTGTCATGGAAGAATGCTGGCAATTGTTCAAACAATGGATTACTACTGTGCACAGCTTGTCCTCTCCTGACAACCCTCTGAAGCCTGTAATGTGGAAAGAAAAAACTTAAATGCAATGTTCTCTGAACCGGCGGCCTAGAACAATGGCCCTGAGGAAGAAAAACATGTAGGAACACACTGCCTAAATTGAAATGTAGCATGATAGCTATGATGTTTGTGATGGTGCCGAGGGAGATGAGGGCTGTGTAAACAGAACTCATCACTCATGCAGCTTTCAGGGGAGCAAATGGCTGCTCATCAGTTTGGAAAACCAAAATAAAACCTTTCATTTTAACCTCTGGATGGTAGGATAAGCATTAGGGCCTCTTTCTTGGGTTACACTGTTTGCTATTCAAACAGCCCTCACCATGCATAACAAATTTTGTAATTACGAGTCTTTCCAGAATTAGTACTAATTTAGTAAATTAGGTTCAATCATTAAATTGATATAATAAAATGTGTGGTGTATAAAGAAGAACAAAGTGTACTGTTAGGTCAGGCAGAGCATGGAAGTTGGGCTGAATTATTTAACAGGCAGCTATTTCATATGGATCACAGTCTTTGGCTTTTTCACTGCTCTGTTGCAAGTAACAGCCAATCATATTAATCCACATAGTATGTATAGTAATCTGCAGCGCAGATATTGTAACCTGAGGCCCCTCACTATTAAGCTGTTGAATCACTTATTCCAATCATCCTCTTAAAGCAGCCACCAGAACATCTGCAATCAAAAGCAACTACGGCATTCCACCAGCTGCCTTGTCATAGTGTAGCTTTGCTTTGTTAAGTCTTATTGTTGGCATACTGGCATACTAGAATGTATTTTAACATATCACTGAATGATCACCATAAGAAAATGCATTCTTTGCATTCAATCCATTTCCTTGGAGCACCAGAGGGACCGGCTCCAGCCACAAGCCAGTCCCCTTGGTAAAAGGCACAGTGACAGGAAAATTAATCCAGCTGTGTCTGTTTTTGATGATAGACAGACAGAAGGGCCCTGCTCTTGATGTGAGGTGACAGTGCTAACCACTTAGCCACAGTGCTGCAAAGGCTCTGCTGAAAACGGGCCAGAACATTCACAGTTTGTTCCCTTTAACTCTTTCCCCTGTGAAGACGACATTTGACGACCTCCCCTGTACACTTCAGTTTTGACACAGTGTATATCAATAAAGATGTGGTTTGATGACCATTAGAATAGTTTCTGGGTTTTTCCAAGGGTAGCTGCATAGACAGAAACCACTCTGTATGAATGAATGAATTGTGTTTGTGAGTTAGTAGTATTCATACAGTGACTGTAAATTATCTGTTTGGCCAACCTCGGTGAGTCCATTTTGTCATAGCTGTTTGTTGTGTAACCTTGTAAGTTTGAGATATCGGTTGTTTTTTAAAATTTCTTTTTCTTTTGATTGAGTGTGGTGTCAGATACATTATATTAGCTATGTTCCAATATATTTTTTCACTCCAATTAGATATGATATTACCAAGTAAACATTAGCTTTGTCGGTCTGTGCTATAAACGGTGTGGTGTGTAATGTGTGTAATTTAACCGGTGAAAGTGGCAGTCAGTGCCAGCTAATAACTTAACCTGCTCCCTGAATGTTTAGTACTTGCTTTTATTACAGTGACAGGCTTTGATTAGAGTGCCAGTGCCACTGTCTGAATATTCACATGTGCACTTTAAAGCTAGCAGACTGGGTTAAAAAATACTATAAATGAAGGATGGGATTTTGAATGGCCTTATAGCAATCCATTAAAATTTACTCAGTCCAACCTCAATACTACTTGTTATCCCTGACTCAAGCTACCTGTGGTATAGACTAATTTCCACTTAAGAGCTAATCTGAGTGACGCAAATTGTGTTACTGGATTGGACTGAAAACATTCATTAGCCATTAACCTGGACTCTTTGGCTGAAGGAGATAATGCAGCATCACAGACTTGAGAAACTAAGATTCACTGTCATGGCTCATCTGATAAATGTGAGAAAAACTGGAAACCCTTTGTGTTCTATGTTGAAAACAAGCTTTAATAACTATTTTGAATGTTAAATTGATTAAATAACACCTACTGATTTTAGTCTTTTTCCATGTTTTAGAAACTACAATATCTATTTTGTGTTTGAGTCTGTTAAATTGCCATTTTTTTGTACATGTCTTGTGTGTCATTATATGTTTCATATTTTTTCAAATTTAATTAAAACATCAATTAAAAGAAAAACAACACTTAAATCCTGAAACTGCTGTTGTGGCTGTCTGAGCAGGGGAATAACAAGAATTTCTGTTCTAGAATTAAGAAACAATCATATAATCATTATTTTTCCATGAGACCTAGTGTGCCGGCCTTTTGTTTCTCAGAAAAGCAGTATTTAATATTTAAACAGCAACACACCGGCCAGAGCTGCCCAGAACAAGCAGCCTGACTCAGGGGGAAATTTAGCAGCAGTTGTTTTGCAGCAAGCAAGTGTTACTCATTCACTTTTATAGCAAGCGTGACTGACATCATTATTAGTCCTGCAGCTAGAATAGGCTAATATCATTAAGCATACAAGTAAAAACAGAACAGTCAAATCTGCACATTTCATACTCAGTCACAGAAGAACTTGATGTCACTAGGCAGGTGGTTCAATAAAGTAATCAAATAGTTTTACCGCCTTGCATCAGTTTTTATGAGTCCAAGCCTCTGGTTGGTCATGGAAATGCCTAAATGCCACTACTGCACTGATGTCACAATGTGATTGGCTGCTGTCTAATTGCTTCACAGGAAGAAAAGCCATGATCCATTGTCAGCAGGATCCTGTCTCAAGCTCAGTTCTTGTTAGCTAATGGGTTTGGTTAAATTACTAAAAGTACTTGTTGTGCTCTGGTTTCTGTGGAAATCAGAGGATGACTTCTTTGCACACCATGGGTGTTTCTGACAGATCAGTTGCAGCTTTGGATTATGTGTTTTTTCCTCACTTTGAGCCTCACTATCATCTGAAAGAGCCATTGTGAAAAGGGCTTCCTAATGTCCGAATAAAACTGCAGGCTCTGTTTCTCTTTCAGCTGCTCTGGAAAAAATTTCTGGAAATGTAATCAGTAAAATTTAACATTGAATCTTCCCATTCACTGCAGGCAAATAAGCAGTATCATTGTAGTATCATGTGTATCATCCAAAGCTTTTCAGAATGTGGCCTGAATATAAGGGCATGTATGTACTTTCCTGGACTTAAGCTCTGCGTAGCAACTCTGTTTGCCCTGGCAACAATTGTTATGAGGACACAATTCAGCCTTTGAGACACTCAGCATGTTACATCTTGCTCAAGCACATGAGCATGTGTGCTGGCTTTTCAGATGGAATTGGAATTTAATGGAGCAGCTACAGTGACAAATCAGTAAAGGCCAGTATAGAAACTATGAATACAGTTTCTAATAAAGGCTTTCACACAGCAGCACTGACCATTGTTCTAACCTGAGGGCAGGGTTTTCGATTACAGAGTGTTAGGCATGTGACTATTAGTGACATATCTTTCAATACATCATAAACCTATTACCTTGAAATGGATGTCTGGCTTGGTGCATTGAGGCCATTGACTTTGGTTATTGTGTTACCATTAGTGGTAGACCACTGCTGCTCCAGCAATCTCATGAGAGCCTGTCACTGTAGTTCCATGAAAGCTAAAATCAATACTAGGCAAGTCCACACTTCATAAATAAATAAATAAAACAGCAAATAACTGAGTGGCACAATAATCACACTTAGTACAATAGATTTTATTTAACAGGAATTTAGTGGCATTTAAAGACAGAACTAAAGATTTCAGCTCAGTTTTGATTCACACAACACATTCCAAATAAATTATAGCAGCATCTTTTCATATATTTCCACTCACTTTTTTACTGTTTGTGTTTACGGTGTTTTTCAGTAAAGGGTCTCTTCCTAAATGATTTACTCTGGGCCTATATAGGACCAAATGGATGCTAATTGCTTCAGCTTGCACATGTCATGTGCTTTGCTGTATGATAAAAGCATGCTTTGATTAGTCGATCTGAATCAGATTTTCTCCTGTGCGAGTGAGATGGTCATGCTGAAAGCTGCAAGAGACGATTAATATGTGACTATATTCAGCAATATTTTTGTAGTTCTGCAGGGTTTGTGAGACCTATGACAATACAAGATACTGTATTTTTTAATAATAATAATAATAATAATAATAATAATAGTAGTTTTTTATTTTCTGCAAAAACAAAAAAAAAACAACTTTGGGGTTACATTCTGTCCGGCTAATTTAAATGCATTTGAATTAGGAAAGTTTAATATTCCTTGGACACAAAGCAACTTGTCTCTTCAACTACTATTTGTATAATAAGTTAGATAACATTCTTTCATGCCAGGTAATATTTTCTCAGTTTCTATATACAGTTTCTAAAAATATCAACTACCCACTGAAGTCTTAATGTTTACTCTCTAACAGTAATGAATCATAGTTAATTTAAAGTAGCTATGTGAAGTCCAATATTTCAAATGTGGTTGGCTTTCTAATAATGGTGTGAATACTGAATCCCCCCCCAATTTTTTTCATATTTTCCTTATTGAAACATATGCAAAACTATATGGAAAAATGAGGAAAAAATAGATTTTGAACAACTGTAACTAGGTCAATATTTGGTATGACCACCTTTATTCTTCAACACAGCCTGAACTCTTAGGCAACTTTTTTTATATAATTTCTTTAAGTAGTCTTCAGGAATAGTTCTCCAGGCTTCTTGAAGGACATTCAATGATCTTTGGATGTTGGTTGCCTTTGTTTCAGATTCAGATTCAGATAACTTTATTTATCCCCATGGCACAATTGAGAGTGCAGAGAGCACCATATACAGGGAAATTTACAACCCGAATTCCAGAAAAGTTGGGATGTTCTAGATGTTCTCCCAGCTGAATCTTTTTGGACTTTCTTGCTTTTTCAGCCATTTGTTGCCCTCGTGCCAACTTTTTTGGGACCTGTAGCAGGCATCAAATTTGAAATGAGCTCATTTAGTGGATGAAGGTGTACAATTTCCCAGTTTCAACATTTGTCATGTTATCTATGTTCTGTATATCTAGTTCTAAAACTGTACTAATTATAAAGAAGGCACTCAGGTCCATTATACTTTAGACAGAGATGTTGTTCAGATAATAAAAAAAGTACTTTATTGACAATTATTTAAAACATGAAATAAAAGAGAGCTGTCATTCCAATTGCACATATACTGTCAATCAATTTAGAGCTGTGGCTTAACAGCAGGCAAATGGGCATCCAGATGGAGAGTCCAAGCATCACCAATTCACACGTGCATCTCACCCCTACACACACTCATACTAAAGTGCAGCTCATACTAGGGGTGTATAAATAACCAAGGCACACGGAAGAAGATCCAACCACCAAAGGCACCCAGCCACCTCCACTTTAGGCCTTCAGTTTCTGAATAAAACAAACACAAGTTAGTAATATATCCAAAACATGAAAACAATCAAATACACCTGCTGTAGTTAACCCTACTGCAGAAACACACTGGTGATCCACAGCTATAAAAAGGGCCTCCTTCCAGTGGTGTAACAGAATCACAAACCAAAACAATCACTGGGAAACAAAATGTACAGACCCCAAAATAAACAAAATCTTCAGTTTAGTGCAAATAAACCATCTATTAGTAGGGTGGAGTGGTTAAACACACACCCCAACTGCTCTAAAATAAATAATTGAATGTATTAAAAACACATTAACAGCTTTCCATATATTCCACATACATATGGCTCATCTGCTGTTTTAACAATGGGCATGAAAACCCAACTGAGTACACAAAAATTAAATCAAATGTTCTGGGTCACCACAGAAATCTCAGTCTGTTGTGCCTGAGAGAGAGCCGACTATAACACTAACTAGTCCCCAACCAATTACTAAAACGGACACACTTTCGTCTTAAGATGCAACCCAGAAAGTTACACGAAAAGGCAAAGACAAAAAGGCAAAAAGCAAAGAAAGGCAAAGCAGCAGCACTTCTATAGTTTAGCCCAGGGCAGCAATAGGGGCTTTGCTGTAAAGCTATGAACCACCCACCCAGTTCCAAACTTCAGATTACATGGAGTTACCTGTTTCTAGAAAAAAGCAGCCAATATGGGGCTTCCCTAGCTACAACCTATAATCAACACACCTGCTTATTACCGACTTAAATTATTAAACTTGTGGCCCAAAATAATAAATAACATACCAGTAATCTGTGGAGGGAAGGCTTCTGAGAAAGTAACAATCTGCAGGCAATTTCTACAAAAGCATGAGTAGCATCAATTAGAAACAACATAGCTAATTCAGACCGAGGCAGCAACAGCAGCAGCATGGACGTGACTCCTACCTGTGACAGCTATAGAAATCAGGTGAGCAGAAACCCAGATGTGTATGGCAATAGGTGAGCAAGTAATGGATGCTCAGATAGCAGCTACTATTTATAGTATGACCACATAATGCAATTGGCCACCAAACAGGCAATTAGCAAGGTGATACTGAACAAAATATTCATTCTGCTACATACAGATTTTAGAGCAACATATGCTCCCATCCAGATGATGTCTTTGTGAAGGCTTTGCATATTTTAACAACACAGAATTAAATTGTATACTGCATTTACAAAAGTATGGCTTCAGAACTTCCTGCAGTCCAGACCTTTCACCAGTTGAAGACATTTGGTGCATCATGATATGAAAAATACAACAAAGACCCAGACGTTACACAGTGGTAAGCATGGCTCTGTCCCAACTTTTTTTTTTGACACATATTGTTGTCATCAAATTTAAATGAGCTAATATTTTTCCTAAAACGGTACATTTTCTGAGTTTGAATGTTTTCTACATTCCCTCACCCCCAACTGGTCACGGCAGATGGCTGCCCCTCCCTGAGCCTGGTTCTGCTGGAGGTTTCTTCCTGTTAAAAGGGAGTTTTTCCTTCCCACTGTCGCCAAGTGCTTGCTCATAGGGGATCGTCTGATTGTTGGGGTTTTCTCTGTATTATTGTAGGGTCTTTACCTTACAATATAAAACGCCTTGAGGTGACTGTTGTGGTTTGGCGCTATATAAATAAAATTGAACTCAATTGAATTGAATTATTGTGGATAAAGTATGCATTTATGAGATTTGGAAATCATTGCATTCTGTTTTTATTTACATTTTACAGAACATTTCAACTTTTTTGGAATTGGGGTTTTATTTTTGCATATTATTCTGCTAACATTTTTTTAGTTAACATACAAACATGTAAGCCAGTCAGCTAAATCAAAATTTAGAGTTAATCTTACAGGACCATGAGTGTCTTCACATTTGTGAGGACATCTGAACAAAATAATATGATATAGTATTTTAGAACTGAGAATTGTTGGTTGTTTCTTTTGCCAGTATCAAGAACTCATTGTATAAATGAATGCACTGTGCGGGTTGGGGTGCTGAAGGAAGAATCTGATGATTAAAAATACCTTAAAGGTTTAGTGTAGCACAACATTTAAAGCCCAAGTCAGTTTGCTATGAATGTGGTCGTCCCTTTAAGATTTATCCTTATAAATGGCATGACATTCCATCTAGTAATCAGTGAAACATTTAACTGTTTCGGGTCGATGTACTACTACTTAACACCCTTCCTATGCTACAAATGAGGTGGCTGTTAAAAGAAAATGAAGCTGAAGTAATTTATGGGGTTTCCAGAATAGAATTAGTTAGATGGGCACTTCATTAAAGGCTCAATTTGTGGTACTAGGATCATATAATAAAGTGCTTTAGTACCTTCAAATACAGTGACTTACAGTAGATAGTGACCTTTTTATATATAAGTACAGCAAATGCCTGTAAAGATCTGGGACTTTGACCTTTCCTGACATTAAAAGCCAGACCTATACCAGTCATCAATTACAGATTCAAGTGAAAGGTACCAACTGTTGCCAAGTTGTAAAAACTACTACTGACAACTATCTTCTGGCTCATTTAGCAAGCCACACAGCAGGTTGCTTCGGTCTCCAGAGTCAATTAATCGTGCTCCCATTTACTGAAAAAGTAAATGACATTTCTGTGCTGCTGCATCCTCCCTGGTGGTTGGTAAAATTGCACTTAGAATTATTTCCACATTTAACATTTTTAATTGATCTGCCATGCCTCTCATCTGCTGCAGAAGCCTGGTTTTATTCATGTATCTGTGTTCGTAAGGACAGCCAAAGGTTTGTGAGGCAACACCGGATGGGGCTGGCAACCTTAAAGCTGCTGAGTTATCAGTACAGTAAGCCTGAGCTCACTGACAGAGAGGCTGAAGAGGCTTGACAGGTTATGTCAGGGCAGCAAATAAATGTTTGAATGGGAAAGTGGGCCCAAAGAAAGGAAGCATGCACAGCCAGACAAGCTGACACCTCCCAGATAATGGAGCTGCCAGAGCCTCTCCCACATTACATCTCACCTCACCAAAACACAATCACAAGAAAACACATCCACTTACACATGCTGACATGGTCCCATACACAACACATACAACAGGAGTGTCACATGCATTCTTGAGATTCCTGCTGAGCTTTTTAAGAAATGGATAGCTGAGATAAAGACAGAAAGAGAGAAAACATGAGGCTGGATAGGTGTGAGTAGAGAATGCTTCATTGATTTGTGGCTAAGGCATTGGGCTCCACTTGAAAACCAGCTCTTCTTTTCTGTGTACTGGTACTGCAGTCTCCCCTGTCAACTGTACAACCAGCCTGTAATTTGATAAATTGCTGGGCTGAGATGAAGTGAAAATGGGCTTGACAGCGCAGAGGCCTCCCACACTCTGACACCGATCATCTGATCCTTTTTTACAGCACATTAAATATAGAATAGAGCCTCTTTCTTCCATGGCTTAATGCTCTAAGACATAATAACAATTTGTGTTGCGAGGAAAAGAGTAGGATTAAAAAGCAAGGGGCCATGGCTGTCTCAACAGAATGATAGGAAAAGTGCAGGCCTTTGGAAACAGTTTAAATTGGCCTTGAAACAATTGAGAAAAGTGATCCATCACCTTCAAACCTTAGTTTTGATGATGTAACACATCATCAGAGTTTCCTTTTTTTATTATAGCATGTCCCCTGTAATGTGCAGATAGTAGAACCAGGAAAAGATGACAATGAATGTGTTTACAGTGAGAAGTGCACATGGATCCTATTATTTGGATTAAATTGTAAATTGTTAAATGCAATTTTGAGTTTCAACTTTTTCAACACTTCCCAAATACATAGAACCCAACATTAGCAATAAATGCAGACATTAGATTTGGTTTATTTTTGTATTTTGGTATAAAATCAGTGGACACAAGGCAAAGCTTATTAAAATACACAGATCACTAAATTTAAGGCAATTCATCCTGAGAGGTATGTGAATGTGTGCTTAATGGCCAGTCATTGCTTGCAGATAAACATGACTGGTGAGCCCAAAAGAATACACACCGTCAATTTATTCATTCAAATTAATCAGCAGGTTTATTAACAAAAGTCGCCAGGAATCGTACAACAGGGAACTAAGTGCACAGGTGTACAGCATTATGTACAGTATAATGTAATCTTTTTCCATGAGGCAAGTGGTGGACAGTGGAAGATAGGATTATTTTCAGATGATGAGGAGTGGGACTTCAGATGACTAGCTGATGGACAGTGAAGCTGAAGCAGGAAGACAAGAGACCAAGGTAAGTTAAGGGAAAAAACATGACAAAGCTAAACTGAGCCAACACTAGTTACCGCTAAAGTTGCTGTAACAAACTGGTGATGAGTGGGTGTTGATCCAGTCCTTTTGTTTGCAGGAGGTGATGTGAAGATGGGAGGCAGGTGCGTCAGCCAGGGTTTAAGCCAGCAGGTAGGACTCACCTCTGGGAGGACCTTGTAGGCAGGTAGGTACTGTCCACATAAAGGAGGAACAGAGGAGAAAAAGTCAGAGATCGACAGAAAAAGAGAGAGGGACAGAGTCAGGGTCACCTGATCATTCCAAAAATCACATATGTTGACCTTGTGGTGGTACATGAGGAAAAGTCAGAGATTCCTCAAAGTTGTTCATCTTCTAGGAACCAGAAATGTTGGTTCTTAGTTGGAGTCCATATGGTACCTCTGGTCCACACGAATCCCAAAACCCAAGGTTCCACAGAAGCATACTGCCAATGGCAACACGCTAACATGCTTGCCTTCATCCTTAGTATACCTGTTGCAGTCTTTTCCCAGATAACACCTCTGTTCACTCATTATGTGTTTATACACAACTCTGCATTTAATGAGTTATTATTAATCTCTGGCTCTCTTCCACAGCATGTCTTTGTCTTCCTCCCCTCACCCCCAACCGGTCATGGCAGATGGCTGCCCCTCCCTGAGCCTGGTTCCGCTGGAGGTTTCTTCCTGTTAAAAGAGAGTTTTTCCTTCCCACTGTCGCCAAGCGCTTGCTCATAGGGGATCGTCTGATTGTTGGGGTTTTCTCTGTATTATTGTAGGGTCTTTACCTTACAATATAAAACGCCTTGAGGCGACTTTTGTTGTGATTTGGCGCTATATAAATAAAATTGAATTGAATTGAATTGAATCAATGTAACCACACACTACT
>VUQS01046177.1:0-12728 GCA_015108495.1 Heterochromis multidens
TACATTGGGGAAACCAAACAACCTTTGGCCAAGCGGATGGCACAACACAGAAAAGCCACCTCATCAGGCCAGGACTCCACAGTCTATTCACACCTACAGGCCAGTGGCCACTCTTTCAGTGATGAGGATGTACACATCCTGGACAGGGAGGAACGCTGGTTTGAACGGGGAGTCAAGGAGGCCATTTACGTGAAAAGGGAAAGACCATCTCTGAACCGAGGAGGGGGCCTAAGGGTACATCTGTCACCATCTTACAATGCTGTGATCGCAGCCATTCCACAATCTCTGTGAATAGTACTCATGGCCATTGATCAATGGTCATGACAATTCGCATACTAATGATCATGAAACTGACCTCATGGCCCATTGTTAGTCAATGGTGCTGGTTTCGGCCATTATGCAAATGTACTGTTTATAAGGTTGGGGAATCCTGCAGTCAGCTGAGACTGAAGAAGTCACCAGAGGCGATGAAACGTTTCTCCCACTAAAAAACGCTACGTCCAGATGAACAGATTCAGCTTTTTGGGAGGCTTTATAACCGAGGTGACTTTTTTCAGCTTTAAGATAGACCTTCCTGCATTGAGAGACCACTACAACTGAATAAAAGAAAAAACTATTAAAGTGGTATTTGCATATTTTCCAGTGATGTGTACTGAACCGAGCCCATTCCTACCCCATGCCAGTGGATTGGTTTGTCTTTATCTTTTTGTAGCTCTGGATATCTCACTTAAAGGGGAAAGAGAAATTGCTAATGACTATATAATCCCATTTATTCATAGGAAGAGTTGGTACCACAAACCATCATAGCATCCTTTGCAAAAACAAAGCAATTTGATGTCACAGGAGTTGCATTTATATTTAAATGTGTTACCAGAGCAAGATCAGAGGATGCCAGTGTTCTGATTAGTCTAACATTTAAAAGGCAGTTTAAAATTTAGGCTTCTGCAGACATGATGAAATTCTGATCCTGAAAAGAAGAAAGAGCTCTGCTTCATCTCCACTGAGTATCAAATGTAGTCTTACTTTGTCAGCAAAAATGCTGCTTTGAAGATAAATGACAATCTTTAGTGCAATAAGACTTAGTTTTATTACAACTGTAACGTCCTCTCATTGAATCTTATTTAATTAATGCCTGGCAGTTTAATTTTCTGCTGCTTTTATCACTTTATTTTATGTACAGCCATTTCCATGTGATTATGGAAGTGCTGTTAATAATCATTATGAGGAAAAAAAGATATGACTTTATGTTTAACAGCAGGACTGGATGTTACTGCATGATTAACGACTTGTTACTCTGTGTGTGTGTGTGTACACACAAATGTAAGCAGTTCCCCCTACAAAGTGCACAATTAAAACACTCCAGAAATAACTTCTAATGAAATCAGAAATGTGGTGAACACAGAAAAGACTTTTTTATTTAATGTCATGGATGCATGTAACTGTGAGAGTTTGTTTGGTTTGTACACACCCAAACTGTCAGGGCTGTCTATGGAGAAACACATGAGGATGACGTCAGTGTCTGGATAGGAAAGAGGTCTCAGTCTGTCATAGTCCTCCTGACCTGCTGTGTCCCAAAGAGCCAACTCCACCTGACACACACAGACATTGAGAAAAGAGAGGACAAATAGAAGGACAAAGGATGAGATTTGATGAAAGGAGAACAAAGAAGAAAAGAAAAAGAGGGAGGGAAAAATGTATAATTTCCATCTTGATCAACATAACTTTTACTTTGATGACAGCAAATAAGATAAGCAAGACCTGCAGCAGATAGCCCTGATAAATGCTTTTTTGCAACCTTAAACTGGCAAGGATTACTTAATCAGTAAATATAATTTGAAAATGCTCTGAAATGTATGAGATGTGCCCTTTATGATCTTGAAATGCCAAGTTAGATAGCGGCTTTCTTTCAGCTGTTGCCATCAGACAGTTAAAATATTCTATCCTCAACCTCGTAAATACCCAATTTTAAATTCACTTAACAAATACATGTATTAGCCAGGACATAAGAACATTTATAACCAGCCTGCAAGCAATCATCTTCAAAAAGCAATGTTAGTGATGGTTAATCTTTCTGCAAAGATTTGGTTTATTTATTACATGTGTCGCATTTGCAAGAGGGAGAAAAAACACCAACGAAATGCTCATATTAATGGTGCTTTTGTTCATTCCTGATAGATACTCAAGCACATGCCATTTAATCTCTGATACAATACAAAATATGACTATGACATAAAATCCTCTCTATAAAGACGGCAAAGCCAAATCGTAAAAGAAGACATTTGGAAAAGTGTCACACTTCAAGTAGTGTGAATCCTTTGCAGCAGCACAGGAGGTTAGAAATCAACCAGCCAATAAAGACTTCACGTCCCAGAATCCTATTAACCCACAAAGAGGTCAGGACTCATGAGTTTGTGACTGATGAGTGAGGCCGGCTGCCGCAGTTATCTGGGAAGGACTAACTCCACCCACACAGGATGTGTGTGGAGTGCTACATAATCAAATTGACTGAACATCTGAGCACAGTGTCCTACTATATTTTATATAAACCTCACTTAGTGCAAACAATGAGCTAAAACACGGTGATTAAGCTCAAAAAGAAACCAGACTTAGCAGATGACTGCTGTTGTGTGAAAGAAGATGTGAAAAATGGAACAGTACAGTTTTATCAACACTTGCTCATTTGGCCCTGAAGGCAGAATTAAAGTGCTGAGCATGATTAAGCACCCAGGAAATAAAATGAGTCCCAATACCAGCACAAAAACCAGTGCAGATACTAAAGAAGCGAAAGATGTGTGTGACATTTAGAAGACCCATAAAGATTGTCAACTGTGTTAGTAAAACGTTCAACAATATTCATTAAAAAAAAAAAAAAAAAAATCCAGATAAGAATCCTTAAATGGCATTTGTTCAGAGTAAAACAGCCGTTTATGCAGATGGGTCGACAGGTGATTTAGTCCATCTACCCAAAGGCGCCACACTTACATGAGATTAAGTATCAGTAAGTAGTGTAGTAGTGGCCAATCCCTGCAGTTGTCTCACCTGTTTGCTGTCCACCTCTATGTCAGCAACGTAGTTCTCAAACACAGTGGGGACGTAGACTTCAGGGAACTGATCTTTGCTGAAGACAATTAGAAGACAAGTCTTCCCGCATGCTCCATCCCCCACTATTACCAGCTTCTTACGGATGGCTGCCATCCCTGGTGGAAGACAAAGAGGAACATTTTAATCAGGGCGCCACAGGAAAAGCATTACATGAAGTACATGTATAGGACAGCAATACAGCAAAGAATTTGAGTGCATAAAACCATTAATTGTAACCACTAGGAGAATTACAATTATCCTGTTCAAATAAAATTTGTGTCTTTCAGGTCTTGTTTGACTGTCCATTTTGAGCATGAGGACAAAAGAAAATGTGAAAGTTGTGAGTGACATTATGCCACTAGTGTTGCATAGTGCAGGTACACAATGCAACACTACACTTAACACCTTTAAACCACATAGCTGGAAGCCGCTCTCTGAGTTTCAGAGCCCCCCCGAGAGTTGTGAGATGATTAATGAAATCTGAAAAAATTACTTAAAAGACAAATGTATTGGTATAATTATTTGTAAATAATAAAATGATGGTTTGAAAATCTTGATGTATATTTAAAAACTGCAAAAATAGCCAGACAGGAACAGGAATCATTTTGTACTTTTGGGGGGGGGGGTTGTTAAACAAAATGGCTGAGGAAATTACATATAAAGGAAAACTTGAAATCACACAAACTTCCTGCAGGCTACTATATATAGTTTGTTAAAGACTAAAAATTAAACTGCATTTTTTTTTTTTACATTTTCAATGTAAAATTTTTTTTTTTTTTTAAACTGCCTTTAAGCCACCTGCCTTGATAATGTAATGTCTTGTGCATGTATGTGCTCATGTGCAGTATGCCAACTTAATAAGTGTAGCGTTAACACTGTCCCCACAATTTCTGTGCTTGTAATTGCACTGCAGGTGTCTGCCTTACCCATACACATCACAAAGGCACCAACACAAAGGCGTTACACAGAGCAAAAAGATGTGAGCTACTAGGAAGTACAACTGAGTCAAGGTTCCAGTAATTTATTACTGTAAATGACTAACAAGCACATCAGTGTGGGTGTGAGATGAGCTTGCCCAACTGAGTTAGGGGAAGTTAGTGCAAATGAGCGACATGCAGTCTTGTGTCACTGGTTTGCAGCAGCTTGGGTCAGTCCATATTCGGAAATAGCATTCAGCTAAATGTCACAAAGACAGGAACTGAGTGCCAGTGTGTTGGATTTTCTGCTGAGCTGCACCCACAGCCTTTACAATTATTTAATATGCACTGCTGTGAAAACTATTGAAAATAACACAAATCTTGGTCATATTTTAACCAAAAATGATCAAACACACAAAACAGGAAGAGAGAAGGTGACTTCTCTTCATATGTACAAGAAGTGTGTTTAAAAAAAAAAAAAAAAAAAGGGTTGTTTAGCTGGACTTACTGAAACGTTCTCTTTATTCACTGAGCACACATCAAACATGGCTCATTTGTCATGGTGGCCCTGCTGCTTAGACTTTCACACCAACACAGTACATGTACTGTGTACTTGCTAACAGCACAAGGACAACAGGACCTCACATAGCGAGGGTAATAAATCACATCCCTGAATGGATATTTCCTCCCTGGTCTGAGAAGGTACAGCCCTGTGGAGTGCCAATCATGATTCTCTACCCTGCTATCTCCATCACAGTGAGTCAGGTGGAGGCGTGGTAGAGAGCAAACTGCTCGACACCTCTCCTGTTGTCTTTCAATCAATCAGCTAAGATGTGGTGTTGATCTGTAGCAGTTCTGGAGAGGTAACAAAGCAATTCTTTGTGTAACTGGCCCCTTTAACCAGAGTTAGGGTACCAGAGTTTTATTTTATTGAAACTAGATGACAGCATACTACCATTAAAATAATTACTGCATAACTACAACTGGTTTCCCGTTAGTCGCTCAAATTTTTTTTTTTTTTTAAATCCATACAGTAATTTGTATGCAAGTGGAATTTTCAAATACATGCTGCCTACATATTCTTCGGTTTCTGGCAACATATTCAGTAAATTTCTGATGAAAAGTCAGCCTTTTTCTACAGCACAGCACATCTGGACACAGGGCTCAATCCCACCACTAAGATTTTTTCCACAGAAGACATCCATCAGCGCACCAGTTAAATTCACACATGCTAGAGTCCCTGTCACTTGCTGCCTATGCTGCTCTTCCCTGTGGACTTCTCTCTCATGTTTTTTAAATTTGCTTGCTGTGCAGGGCAGCTATAACATAAGTGTTCATGCTTTGCCCAGGACTGGCTTGTATTGCACACAGAGTTGCCTTCTTTTTAAGCAACATTAAGTTTACTTCACCAGTATGCCCCCTGCTCTGCACAGTTAGCCTCTTTCCACACAAATGACGAAAGAACAGAGGATGAAGCGAGTACACATAAATCAGTTGATCATCATAATTTTAAAAGTTTTCCTTGTTTTCTTTTAAATCTAGTTACCAATTCTAAAACACTGCAAGCATCCTATAAATGGTAGATGATTTGTCTAAGTAGGACATCAGTGTCTAAAAATCAGACCAATCCCACCATGACTAAAGGATAAAAGGAAAAGACACAAATTGGGGCAGCTGTAGCCTAGAGGTGGGTATATGGTCAATTTGACCACTAGGTGAAATGAGTATGAATATGTGGCCTCCTTTTGACAAATGCTGGTTGTGTGTCTATGCCCAAGTCAATTAAAGCACTCACCACGCTTAATAGCCAACAGGGGTCTTGGCAGTGGAAATAATATAAAGCAGTTTATATTAAGTATCAGTTTCAGTAAATAAAATTAAATTTAAGTATGACCTTGTACAGAGCTTACTTTTTTGCCAAAAAATGCCATATAAAACACTTTTTAGGGACATAATTAAAAAAATACAGCAACTAAGACTGTGTGCATAAATGCATCACCACAGGAATTTTTTTCTTAGAACTCTCTAACAGTTGTATATTAGTTGTTAGGGAGGCAGAGGGCCTATAATGATGGACTGATGGAGCTTTCTTGTATTTCACATTCATGTGTGGAAAAGAAATGTCAATAAGACTGGTGCAATTCATTCAAATAACGTATATCATTATGTAGTTCTGTACTTTTAACTAGAAAATTGCATGGGTTTGACTTATTTCTTTCCCCCAAACACGAATGCCAAATACAAGAAAGCTAAAAGCCATGTTTATAGTTTCCGTACCTGTGAGTATGCTAGGATCAGAGTGACGTAAATTTTGTCATCAGATGCCGACTGTGAGCAGTTTCCACATACCTACCAATTTTCTGAGTGCGCATGGACCCGTCTGGAGACTTTACATTACAATGTAGATGTTGACTACACATACACCTTTCCGGTGGACTCCATGGAGTCTAAAAGTAATGACTACTTGTACTTGGTGTCTACAGATGTCCATTTCCACAACAGTGTAAAATCGGTAGTTATCATTCCTTTTTTAAAAACCAGATGTACTTGAGTGAAAAACTAAAAAATAAACCTTGAGCCTCATCTACATGTTTCCAACAAACAGAATGTGAAATTGCCATTTACACACATCATCATCTTTGGCTGCTGTTAAAATTTAGGCAGCCCAGATTTCATAGTTATGCTACATTTAAACATGCTTTTCAAGCAACAGAAGTGATGTAACAGGATGTGGACCGAGTCATTTTCTGGATTACAAGTGCAGCGCCTGTTTAAAACGGCTCGCAGTGGGCACATGCCTGGACATTCCCATCGCGGATATAAAATAGATAGTGGGAAAGCTGATAGTCACTAAAGATAGTATATTGTTTGAGTTTTAACAAAACATGGCTGATTACGCAAGCTGTATTTCATGCTTAATGAGCAACAAACCAAGTTGAGGTAAGATGCTACTCCACTTGTCATTCATAATCTTGTAGATGATAAGAACTAGGCTACACGTGCAAATCCCCACCCCATCAGTGTGTTAGTCAGCAAGAGACTATTAGATTAACTCAAATGAGAGAGATGTTGATAACCAACAGGATTAAATTACAGAGAAAAGTACACAGAAAGAGAGAGAGCGCAACCAATGACAGCTGGTTAATCTTTATCAATTCATGTTCCCAACACAAATTATTAAAACCTTATACACACTTAGCCAGCAGTTTTTATTCTTTTTTGTGTGTTTGTGTGTGTATATGTGTATATTAAAAACAGAACTGATTTTCCAACTCTGTGTCCCAGTTTTAAATCAAAAATAAAGCTTCATAGGTCATCTCTCACTCGTCTCCACCTTTTGATTTTTTAAGTAGGCAACTGGATAACTCATGTAAACTGTCATCCCATCAAACTCAAATCTGTCATTATTTTTGGATGCTTGTCAAACCCACTCGTGCGTAGACACACAAACACTTTCAAACACAAAACAATTCCATAATGTTTTCACACGTCACTCAAGTGTGAAGTTAAACTATTCTGTCAGCATTGTCACTTTGTATGACTTAGCCTTAAACATTACTGTGTACCTGATGATTCATTATCTTGTCCATTAGAAAAAATAAAACTTAAAAAAATGCCACAGTGGCATCGTTTGGTGAGGAAAAACCCCATACGTACATTCTCCAGGGTGGAAAATGACCCCCACATAAGGCTGGTTAACTGAGTGCTAACGGATGAATATTTCAGTTTCTGACAGATACTTGGCACATGCTTCTCTTTTGTGACCCAACATGGGTTTCTGTGGGCTGCAATCATTTATATTAATAAATATTTTCCATTCACGGCATTATCAATGTGTAGAGTACGTACATAATAGAAAAATCCAGTATAAAAATAACTCCCTTGAAATTGGTTGGTAATACATGCACTCTATTAGTCTGCTAAAGCATGTACAGGTTTGAGAACATGCCAGAGATCTTCAGCTAATGAAATGGCTAGGCTTGTCACAAGGGCTGGATTCAAGAAAAGAAATATTTGCATTTCAGCCATTTCTCCTTAACATAATCCGTACTTGTACTCCATGTAAGCAGCAGTCACCTGTTGTAAGCGGTTTGGTTAGAGGTGCATGATGTATGAAATGACTTTGGAAGTCATGTCATAACATGTCAAAGTAAAACAGAATAGAGCTTGTTATATTAGCTGCCTCTGGTCAAGACAGACCTATAAATTATGGCATTATAGTCTTTGCTGATTGAATTAGCTGTCTGGCTATCTCCCCTCCAATCTAAGGATTGTGTCAATGTGTGGGATGGACTTAAAGAGAGCACCTTCACACTGGTCTAAGCCATGATTGTTGACTAGATGTTATCTCAGGCTGCCAAGTACAATGTTGCTGAACTTGATTCAACATTGTGTGAACTGAAGTCTGTCTCTGCCGGTTTGCTAAAGGTGGCTAGCCAGCCATCTGTAAACATCAGACCGATGTGTTGTCGGTGCAAACAGTGCAGATGAATCTGTGCGCCAGAGTTTCGGTTTTGCCCTGTATGCGATCAGACTGATAATTCATTTATTTTAAGGGTATAGCATTTCTTTCAACAAACGATTCAGTTGAAGAACTTTACCAGACTAGGGTGCTTTAACTGACAGCACTAACAGCTCCACATGGGTATCACAATACATGAAGATAAAATCACCACAAGATAATGTGGGTGCTTACGTTGCAATTTTAGTGTCCGTTTTCACATTTATTTTTAAAATATGCACATTTGCGATGCCCTTTCAAGTCCAGTTTTATAAACAGGAAATGTGTTTACAGCGTAGTGTAGAATGTGCACTTCACACAATTTTAGATTAAAGGGAACAACAGTGTGGGCCTCATTAATGCAGCAAATATATTAAAAATTTAGGTTCCTATATTACATACCACATTCTGATAACTGTTGAAGTCCTTGATATCTAGACTTTATTGAATTACACTGCTAACTGAAGGCACCCTCAGCAATGATCCATTAAAAAAACACTAGTAAAAGCATTACTGTCAACTTCAAAGCCTCAATCGATTCTTGTTAACAATTTCACAATACACATTTCAGTTCTGTGACTCCATTTACCATAGTCAATACCAAAAGATTTTATTAGCTTAAGTTAAGCGTACTATTAAGTGTATAAGACCGGCTGATCTTCAGATAAACAGGGCCAATAAAAATGCTGTTTAACATTTAATATACACTCATTTTAAAAATGATTATGCTACAGATTTAAATAAAAGAAAAAGAAAACAACATGTATACCCATTGTGAGATATATATATATATATATATATATATCTCACAATGGGTAAGAAGTCTTAATCAGCATGAGATTATTTTGACAAAACCTATTAACTGGCCATTTATCTAGATTGGATACTGTTCAGAGGGCATCATCTTCCTCTATTATAGTGGCGAGGATATGAATTTAGTTAACAGCTTCAAGGGCAACAGCGTGCAAGTCCTGCAATAAAACCTTGCTCGTGCCCTCCCATGTATTAGGCGGAACAAACAGAGTGATAGGAGCTTCTGAAGGAATAAGGCTATTCTACATCGAAAGGAATAATGTCAATAAATATTTACTTTGCTTATTAGTGCATTAATATTCCCCCCTTTTAAACCTAGGCGTGGATGTCAAAGGTTTATGCTGTGCAACAAACCATGCTCTGAAATTATGGATACTGGCTCCTGCACTGCATTACATGTAACAGTTTCTCACTATTAGTCAAAGAACAAAAGAACAGGAAACACACTGTCAACTTGGCAATTACATACACTGCTACCATTTCCCCAAGACTACATTACATCTGTAGTTTTCACTTCA
This sequence comes from Heterochromis multidens, assembly GCA_015108495.1. Classification (NCBI taxonomy): domain Eukaryota; kingdom Metazoa; phylum Chordata; class Actinopteri; order Cichliformes; family Cichlidae; genus Heterochromis; species Heterochromis multidens. The sequence goes on from VUQS01046177.1 coordinate 9,831, forward strand.
ACTGCGAGAACACACACAGTCACACCCAAGATACTGTCACATCATCAATAACCATAACGCATAAAAATTATGATGGATGACTTTGGCATCACCAAGCAACACCCATGTGACTTCTGTTTTATATGGCATACCGTCCACTACAGCCAAGGTACAGAAAAAGTTGTGTCTCGCCTGTGAGAGATCCGAGTGTTAAACCAAACATTTTTTTCTTTTTTTAACCAGCTACCCACTGGGTGGGTCACCAGAAAGATGGCGTCATCACAGAGGCAACAGATGGCTAGTGTGTCCGCAGTGGAAGAATGGGTGGGTGGCCCACATCCAAACTACACACCAAGCGAGACCCACACATAACACACGTACGATTTATCAAAGGCAAAACCTGCTCGCCACAAAACGTCTCATTAGACAACATAACACTTAAAACACCCTAATAAGTAGGAATGGTGCGCTCAAGCACCACTGACATCTTCTAAAGCGCACAAAACGACCAGAAACGCGGATTTTAGGGTTTAAAGAAACTATAACGCTCGTTCATATGGTCCTTGTAATGTTTAACGTGCTACGGGAAAATTACAACCAACCTAACAGCTATACTAACAGACAATCAAGAAGAGAGGCTGGGGAGCCGTCTGATCAGCCGAGGCAAGTCAGGAAAAGCGCCTCATTGTTTGGTTAAGACTCACCAATCTAGGCCAGTCTTCGCGGTTCCGTTTATAAGCCTTGCTAAGTTTGCACAGTTTGTTAACAGTGCCGGGTAGAGCCCGGCTATGTTTTTTGGGTCAAAAGACTTTATGCGGTAAGCGCACACTAGTTTTTTCTTCAGCACAACCGTGCGGCAACTGCGGAAGAAGCACTTAAATAGAGGTCGGATCGGGGAAAGGCTAAATTAGCCACCGTAAGCTAACCTCGCTAGCTTTTAGCTTCGCTAGCACGGCCTCGCTAAGCTCCGGGCAACTTTAAAAAAAATAATTCTCCTCACTTTTAAACCGAACAGAGCGAAAGAAGCAACACTTCGTGATAGCCGGATATCGCAGAAAGTTGTTTACCTTCAGTTTATGTGCCTAGCAGTTGGGTTTTTTCAGTGTTTCTCGGCGCAAAGTTGTTTTCCGACCAGTCGACTCGCTCTCTGCTTCCTCCCGTCTAAATCTGATACAATGAATTACTTGACGGGAGCGAGCCGCCAAGGTTTGTAGTTTCTAGCTGAGGGGGAGGGGTGGCGGGCACGAGCCTGAGAGCCACACCTGCGCGGGCACGACTCGGTATGAGCACTTGTGGAAATGTGTAATGTCAGTGTATTACGTTGAGCCATAAACACCGTCTATTTTCACATTTTTTAAGACTTTCACTCAGGTTAACGTGTGTTCAAAATAGCGATAGTGCGCAGTATTTCTAGCCTACTAAAAGAGTTTTACAAGGGTTTCCAATTACAGGTAATCTAAAAGAAGCTTTCTTAAACCACTACACGGCGTCCAAAATGACTGACTATAATATTTCCTTACACCTGAACAGTAACTCGTGTTTTTCCTTAGGTTCCAGCTAATTCTAGCTTTTGGCTAAACAAGTGACAATAACTATCATTGTACTGGTCCAGTATCAAATAAATGATGGGGTTATGCCCCTACGGGCAAAAATATTTTAAGCAAAGAGTTAATTGAACCCAAGTTATACCCTTAAGCTCCTTGAGCCAGAACCTAACAGGAGGAAGAAGTCTGTGCTTACTGCCCCACCTGGCGGTCATTTTAGCTAAACAAGCAAATTCAGAGGAAGGGAGGCCAAATTATGTAACATTTGTGAGAGAGAAATGATCTTTGTATTTGTTCCTGTAAACATGAACAATAAAATAAGACATACATACAGCATACACCACAGGTTTTCCTCATATACAATTCTGCCAATATACAGTCATGTGAAAAAGAAAGTTCTCACAGGACTCTATGAAGTCCTGAGAAAAACTAACCACACCGTTACTGCTTCTGTAGGAAGTGAGTGAGTATCAGCCAAGTGCCGCTAATCAAATCCACTTGATTAACCGATCAGCATTTAGCAAGTGTGACCATCTCTATAAAATCAGAGGTTTTGGTAGTTTGCTGCTCAGGTGTGTGTTAGCACAATGCCAAGGAGGAAAGACAATGATCTTAAAGAAGCAACTGTTGCTGCCCATCAATCTGGGAAGGGTTAGAAGTCCATCATTCTACAGTGAGAAGGATTGGTCACTAGTGGTACACATTTAAGACAGCTGACAGTCTTCCCAGGAGTGGGTGTCCCAGCAAATTCAACCCAAGGTCAGACTGTGCACTGCTCAGAGAAACTGCGAAAAAAAAAAAAATCTAAAAGTTACATCTCAGACTCTATAGGACTCAGTTAGCATGTTAAATGTTAAAGTTCATTACAGTACAACTGGATAAAGACTGAACAAGTATGGCTAAAGTGTCTTATCTCTAAAAAGAACATGACAGCACGGTTTAGGTTTGCAAACTTTGACCTGAACAAACGACAAGACTTGTGGAACAATGTTCTTTGGACAGACAAGACCAAAGTGGAGATGTTTGGCCATAATGTACGGTGCCATGTTTCGAGAAAACCAAACACAGCATATCAGTACAAACACCTCATACCAACTGTCAAGCACGGTGGTGGAAGGGTGATGATTTGGGCTTGTTTTGCAGCCACAGGACCTGGACACCTTGCAGTCAGTGAGGCAACCATGAACTCCTCTGTATACCAAAGTATTGTAGAGTCAAATGTGAGGCCATTTGTCCAACAGCAAAACTTGGCCCAAACTGGATCATGCAACAGGACAATGATCCCAAGCACAGCAGCAAATCTACAACAGAATGGCTGAAAAAGAAAAGAATCAAGGTGTTGCAATGACCCAGTCAAAGTCCAGACCTCAAACCG
>VUQS01046181.1:0-18546 GCA_015108495.1 Heterochromis multidens
TGAAAGGTTGTCTTTCAAATCTGCAGTAGAAGGTGTTAAGGTCATCAGCCAGTCGGGGATTCTCCTCAGGGTGGGGGGATGGACTCCTGTAGCTGGTGATGTGCTGCAGGCCTCTCGAAACTGATGCAGGGTCATCTGCTGAGAAGCTGTTTTTTAGCTTCTCACTGTAGCTCCTCTTAGCTACCCTGATCTCCTTGCTCAGCTTGTTTCTGGCCTGCTTGTACAGGGCCCGGTCCCCACTGCTGTAGGCCTCCTCCTTGGTCTGGCACAGCTTCCTCAGATTTGGAGTGAACCATGGTTTGTTATTATTGTATGTGCAAAAGGTCTCGGTCTGCACACACAAGTCCTCACAAAAACTGATGTATGATGTCACAGAGTCAGTGAGTTCATTCAGGTTAGTAGTTGCAGCTTCAAAAACACTCCAGTCTGTGCAGTCAAAGCAGGCTTGTAATTCCTCCTTCGACTCCTTTGTCCACTTCTTCACAGTTTTAACCTCAGGCTTAGAAGTTTTTAAATTTCTGTCTGTAGGTAAGTATGAGGTGAAGCAGACAGTGATCAGAGAGTCCAAGAGCTGCATGGGGAACAGCGTGATAGGCGTCCTTTAAAGCAGTGTAACAGTGGTCCAGTATGTTAGCATCCCTGGTGGGACACTCAATGTTCTGTCTGTATTTTGGAAGTTTTCTTCTCCACCTTATAAGTGATTAGCCTATAAATCTTTTATTACGACACTGATGGGGCATCTCAAGGTGGAGGTGAATACTTATCTGTATAAAAAATTCACAACAAAAACACAAATACTAACCTGTGTGCACAGGAGGCATCCATTGTGAAGAAGAGGGGGTCCATGAAAAGCTCAAAGACCTCTTTCTTCCAGGCCCTTTTGGTATAAGCATACCCACTCAGACTGCTAAGGAGCTGAGCACCCGCCTCAAAGCTGGGCATATTGTAGGCACTACAGAAGGGAAAGCCCAAGTTAAAAGATTGTATTAAGCCCTATGAGACCAAAGTTGTTAGCATTATACAAGTTACCTGTGGTTCTTCAGGTAGGGGAAAACATAGTACATGAGACGTGAGATGAGGGGAACAGCTTTCTCCTTCTCGTCACTGCGATACACCATGTCCAGAAGTGGTGCCAAGATCTACACAGTTAGAAAGTGTGTTAAATAGTACCTTGAGCACACACAAAAACATATATCTATTTATTTAATAACAAATAAAGTCCCACCTCAGCCAAAAGTACAAGAGCCTGCACACTGTAAACTGAGGGGGCAGAAGAGGAGACCATGGTGCTAGCTTGAGCTGCTGACTCTGGCAAGGACAGAAAGAACAGTAGGATAATTTGTTAGATGTACTAAGAGGTAAACATGTGCTATGGTCATTATGCCTAACAATGTGGATGATTTAGAATAGAATAACATAAGCTCAAAGTCAGTATTAAAGTTCAAAATGAAGGAGATAAGGATCCTTAAACAATGATTCACTAGCAAGGACCCCAACTAAATGTGAGGAAAAAAAGAAACGGAAATGAGAGCAAAAGGTTGTGTGGGATAAGTTTGTGCTCATAGATACAAAAGGAAAGTCCCCTGCGAAAGACTGACGACCTGTTCAGAGTATGCCTGGGACAGGCTGTAGCCCCACCGTGACCCTGAACACAACCGCCTAAAGCTTATTTTACGGTAATTCATTTTTATCAGTTTGTGTAGGTATTTACTTATGCAGAGCCAACGCACAGAGATACACAAGTTATGCTCTCCAAAAACTCGACAGTATGTAGATCAATGTAGATGACACTGTACACGGATCAAATTCGGATAGGGTGAAATGTGGGCCGGAACAAAAAAGGGAGCAACAGGGAACGAGAAATACAAAAATACATCAAAGATCATCTAAAACCGCATAAAAAAGAACAGACAATGGCTGCTGTGGACACTTTTCATTGTTTTTAACACTTGGTTTTACTTCAGCTGTACTGAAGGACCAAAAACTGCACAAGCGTTGGTTTGTTTCGGACTGATGTAAAAGCATGAAAAAAAAAAAAATTAAGCCAGCAGACTGTGCCTCTATCAGTGTTAATACTACTCAACAATTCTTCCAGGTGCTGCCTGGGGCCACAGTGTCTATACTCAAGGGTCACATTTAAAAAGAAAGTGACAATGTTATGTCCATGCATGGGTAACTTGTAGAAAGAGCAATTTCTATTGCATAGGTGCAAGACTGGTTTGCAAGCTTTACTAGGTCCAATCTGATTGAAGGCTGTATTGATTCCCATCTGTTAATTTTCCTCAAGTAATGGCCAGGCATTGCAGCTGAGGTAACACATGCATGCATTTGTCATAGGAAGTTACCACAATGGTCGCCATCCCCGTCAACGTCATCTGGCTCATCTGCTTCTGGGCACACTTGCGGTTGAACTTTGACCTCAAGGCTGCGGCTGAGCCAGCTGGTCTGCTCCAGAGATGACCCTGCAATCCCACCTACTGACTCAAGGATCCTCTGAGTCACCTCCTGTGCAACAATTCTATGATTAAACACCTGCACCTGCCTATTGGGTCATTCCACAGCTCACTAACAATAACACACTTCATCTCACCTGCAGATCTCTAGTATCCTTCTTATTGTCCAAGTTAGAAAGCCTATTGACAAAGTCATTCAGGATTCTGCAAGAGAGAATCTGTTACTAAACATCAAATCCTCTCCATTAACACAAACAAATATTAACAAGATTTAATATGTTTACATATTGAAGCATAGACATAATTCTGAGTTTCTGTGGCAGTGGGATTAATGAAGATGTTATACATATTACTGGTAATCAGAGTAAAGATAAGAACTGACCCCAGTAGTAAGAAGTGTCCAGGGGGGGCCAGGTTGAGCTGAACAGACTCCCGCAACAGACTGAGGAGAGGTGCAACATTTTCCTGCAGAGCCTGAGCTGAAATACTATGTACAGAAGCAGAGACTGTTACAAAGGAGAGCATTTATATACTAATCTCTGTAAACCTGAGGTTTGTACTTGCACGGTGTTCTTGCACTTACCTCTGGATATAGGCAAAGCTGAACTGTAACATGGGGATATCGACCAGTGTCGACTTCTGATGGAGAGAAAAATAGAAACAAAAAAAGATTTAAGACATTTACAAATTCCAAGTCTTAAACATCTTCCTACACACCTATGTTTTTGTACCTGTTCTCCTTTGATCTGATGTGGTTTTTTCACCACCTCTTTGACCAACTGTAGGACAGTGTCTGCGTGCAAAGTGCTCAGTGATTTCACCAGCTCCACGATGGTCTGACGAGACTCACTGGCTACAGGTAAAACCTGAAGGAGAACAGAGTGTGAAGCTGCCAACAGATGCCCTAAAGCCACTGAGTGACTCAGATATGAATACCCTTGTTTCTACACACACTGTAGGTCTTACTTTGTTTTTGGGCCTCCTTTTACTCTTCCTGTTGTTCCACACGACCCCAAGTGACGCCATTACCTGAATGCCATACTGACCAGTTAGAGGGAGCAGGAACTCCAGTATCCGCTGCCGCAAGACCTAAATATGCACACATTGTGAATGGATGACTTCATAACAACACATACAGCATTAATGACAGAGCTCCGTCTTGATAGATATTTATATATATATCTCTTTTTGGCACATAAATATATATTAACTATTTATTTTATTTAAATTTTATTTAACAGGCATGATGCAGTTTAACATAGTTCCAACAAAGAGCATGAAACTGAGTGCTGCACAGAGAGCTTACGGCTATTGCTAATTTCCACATCTGGACCTTTAGTATAATATATGCACGTGCTCTGTGTCTCACACACAGACACACACACACACACACACACACCTACCTTGGTGGTTCTGAAATAAACAGAGGTAGAAGTGTGTCTGCTGCTCTGGGCAGAGTCTGATGCACGCCGCTGAAACTCTTCCCTCATGACCACGCCCCATAACAACGCCATGCTACTGAGCATTTGCGGCAGTGCCTCGATCACAGCATTGCGTGCATTACGGACATCCACAGGATCGCAGGCAACGAGGGACTGATGGAGGGATAAAGAGGAAACGAAATGAGCATTCAATGGTTTTGGATGTAAGAGGCACATACTGTATCTGTGTTTATGTGTGTGCTCTATTTCTTACCCTTTTGTTGTCCAACAAACAATAGTGTGTAATGGTGGTTAGGCCTTCCAGCAGAGTCAATGGGTAGTCAGGGGCAATGTTCTCCTTCCTACCACTCAGACTGACAAAAAGTCAGAAAAATAAATAAAATATTAAATTAAAAGTAAAAACTGCAAGTAGAATCTCATTCTAAGAATTCCTATTATTATATCTCACAAACTGTAGATGTTCAATACATAAAGATCTGAAAAAAAGTTAAATCCTCTGTATTGATGTTACCTCTGGTTTGCCTTTCCTCCATCATGCTCATACAGCTTGACTAGCTCGTCCAAGTTTCTGCAGATCTGACTGATGAGTGGAGTGACAATGATGCCTAATGAACGTCCCAAGTATGGCAGAGAGGAGCACAGCAGTGACACCCAGTGGGGGTGCATGGCATAGCCGTATTGTGGCTGCAGAGCCCTGGCTGCGGCAGAAACAAACATCCCTTGGGCTGTGATTGGATGGCTTTGGACGTACTGGGCTGCTTTGATGGACTGCTGGAAAAGGACTGCAGTTTGCCACTCACGAGCAAGGGGGGTGCTGGCAGGTGAGGATTCACGAGTATCCCCTGGTTGGCCAGGTATTCCGCCTGACCCACCCCCTGAGGCAGCTCCACCTGACCACACATGGTATTCCAGGACTATGAGAGCCTGAAGCAGTTTGAGCAATTCCATCTGTAAGGGGTATTGCTCCTGTCCCCCTCCTGCCCCGAGATTTACCAGACTTTCCTCTGACAGGGCTCCCTGCTCCTCTAGCAGCTCCACACCTTTAGACTGTCCCTTGTCTGTCCCCCTCTGGCTGATATACATAGATGCAGAAAGTGTTAGCAGAGCATATTGCTGCACTTTACAACCAGAGAGGAGTCTCCGGATGGACTCCATATTGGACGCATCCTGTCCTCGTGCTGTGCAGCAAAGCTGGTTCACAATCCGAGTCAACACCGCCACGCTCTTCACTTGAACCTCTCTGTTCCCCTGCAGGTCAAGGGGACTCAGGCTCAGGTAGGAAGGGTAATGAGAGCGAAGGAATTGCAGGCACAGTGACACCAGCAGTTCAATGAGCAGGGACGGCGGTGCAGAAGGGGTGGAGGAAGGGGAAAGAAGGCAGCCGTAGAAGCTCTTGCCATCTTGAGCCTGTTGGTGACGCTGCAGAAGGTTAGAGACCAGGTTTAAATGTGCAGCAGAGCTTGTGTCCAGTGAGGTGGAGGAGAGCGCATCCACCAGAGGGCACTCAGCACTGCTCCTCATCAGGCTGTCCAGCAGCGCCAAGCCTTGGAGCAGATGGCGCCAACCGCCCGCCACAGGGTACAGCAGCACATGGCGGAACAGAGAGTCGATGGCTTCTCTCTTTTCACGTTCCTGTTTTAACAGGCGAGACTTGGCCATGGCCTCCAGCTCTAAATCCTCCTCATCTTCACTTGACAGTGAATCAGACGCCTGTGTGTGCTCGGACTCAACCCTCCGTAGGCCGTTGACCATGCCTCCTTCCTCAATGCTGGGGTATGGAGTAGAGCCTGAACTGGTGTTCTCTGTGGATACCTGAGCACCACTGGTATCAGCTGACTCAGTGTGTTCACTCTCAGCCTCCTCCTGCTCCTCTCCATCCTCTTCCTCTCCTTCTTCTGTCTCTTCACTCTCGCTCCTGGATGCCACTAAGGTGTCCGGTGGTTTTGCAGGCTCTGGAACACTGTCCAACTCTGCCCACAAGGACTCTCGGTCCACAATGTTCAGGACATTTAAGGTGGTGACTTCTGTTGCCATTGTGTCTGCAGATGTTCCAGGAGTTTTGGCTAAGCTTCGACTTCTGTTGTTTAGAATCTTTAGGTTACCTAAAAAAACGATGGAAATGTTAGCTCAGCATAACAAACAGGAGACAAAGAACACAATGAAAACCAAAAAGTTTCATTTCGTCACTGAAACACCAGATGCTGAGGAATACACTTACCAGCACTAAAATTCTGTTTGATGCTCTGAATGGAGCAGCGCTGAGTGGAGGGGTGCAGCAGCAACAACAGAATAGGTTCCAGGATCCGGATCACATCACTGAGGGACAGAGCCCGGACCAGCCAGCACTGAGCCGCTGCACTTATTGAGCCATCAGTACAACTCAGACTGTCCACCACCACACACAGAGAACTAAGAGAGAAAAACACACATTTCAAAATGAAATCTCAGTTAAAAAAACAAAACAAAACAAAAAAAACAACCTTTTTTCAAGCTGTCTTCTTCTGTAGTTACAAATAATAAGAATAAGAATAACAAATTATTTTTTAGCCAATATTTGGGAAATTTTTCTTACAGCAGTTGAAGTAATAAGGGTATTTATAAAGAGTTATGATTATTTGAGATGTTCTTATCTTTATTCTGACATGCTATGAATTACGAGCACCTGGGGCAAAATAAGTATTAGTTTTATCTTAAAGAGGACCTACTGGGATTTTCCGTGGTTGTCAGTGGGAAAAAATATCCTTATACTGTCATCTCAGACATGCCGCTTTGGCTGTGAGCACAGCACAACAATCCACCTGCTGTACAAACCTTTTGTTTCAGAGGGGCAGCAAATCAGTAGAAAGGGAGTGGGAAAGGATATAAAATGTCTTTTTTTCAAAGGATACCCAAGTTGTTGCAACCAAGTATAAGATAAATAAGGATTATTTTGAGCTATTAATAATGCCAAGCTGCTCTAGTAGAGTCCAAGAATAAAAATATGGAGCTTGAAGTGAGCATTAATAGGTCCCCTTAAGGGGGCCACCAGCAACAGTTACTCAGATGTTCAAAGGCCTTTTCAGGCAAATCAAGATTACTTTGTCTGGCTCAACTGCCATCAACTGCAAGCTTCCTTCTTTTGCCAAATTCAGTGAGCAAACCTTATGATTATTCTGTTAATTTAGCATATGACTGTGCAAAAATCTGCAGAAGCAGAAGCATTTTGCACGTAAGCATGCAAAAATGTTAACGTACTGCATACACTAACATTTAATATGAACAGCTGTGGTCAGAAGTTTGCATACACTCATCATGGGCATGAATGTCATGGTAATAAATAAATTCAAACTTGTGCACCTTCTTGTTTTTTAAAGTCATTAAAGATTTATGCTGCACAATCATTCCATCCAGGAAAAAGAACAGTTTAAAGAAATCATTAAAAGCCCAAAATTGCCGTGAGTTTCATGCCCATAATGAATGTATGGAAACTTCTGACCACAACTGTAATGTTTAACATTAACAAAAATAGCATGTTAGTTCCCCTCACATTATGCTAGCACTGTTTTAGCATGTTTCCATGTTAACGTGCTTAAAATTTCAACATTAATACACACTTGACTCACAGCAAACTTAGAAGGTCTTGAAAGGTGTTGCACAAGCCAAAATTTTGATCCAAATCAAGGATCCCAAACTGTACAGCTTTCCCACCCAATATCATGCTCTCACGTTCTACATTACATATTCAGATTAGGGAGCTGCTATATAAATATTCTCTGTGGGAATCAACAAAAGTGCCACTGTTTTAGTTTAAGTTTCACAGTGACATTTGCATACTGTTTAACTTTTCTCAACCATGCTGATGTCAAAGAGTGTCAGGTTAATCCACTGTTGAAGACCATTTATACTCAAACCATCCACTATTTCTGTCTGATGTACTAACCGGTCAAAGGAACGACTGAGGGACATGGTCCTGTTGGTCTGGATCTCCCGGGTGAGGTGCCACAGCACTGTGAAGCGGTGTAGCGCTTCCAGCCTTACTGCCTGGGGAAAGCAAACATACCAACCTTTCACTTATTTGCTCAACTTGTCACAGTATCTATTGAGTACATTTGCATGATGAGCTAGTTAAACTGAAACATGTTATTTAAATAGAAGAGATTAGGAAAAAATTTAAATGTGTGAAAAAAACTGGAGGCACCGATACCTTGTCCTTGTGCAACAGTGCCTGGCAGATGATGTCCTCACAGATGGATGCTGATGGAGCCAAACAGTGCAGCCTGTAAAACAGTTCCACACAGGAAATGTGCTGCTCTCTCCTCTCTGTGTCCAGTTGACTCCACAGTACCCGAGACACCCTCTGAGTAACAATGAGCAAAAAGAATAAAAAAATAAATAAATAAAAAGCCCCATCTTAAATACTGCATTTATAAAACAGCTTTGAGTTACAGAAACATGAGTCTCTTTTTTTAACAAACAAACAAAAAAAAAAAGAGAAGAAATCACAGACTCAGAAGCTATTGAACGACGGCCATTAAAAACCAAGCTCAAACGCATCTATTAGCAAATCCAAGTGGAGAATTTTGGGAAATATATGAAGATTAGACTGAATTTTATTTCAATATTTTACTGAGGGCACCTCCTTGAATTATTTATTGATAGAAATATGGGAATGAATATCCATGATACTGCTGAGATCCATGATGTTGAATTACCTCTCAGTTTTTTGAATCTGAGGTTGACAAGCACATGCCTTTAAAAAAAAAAACAAAAACAAAAACAAAAAAACCCCAAAAAACCAAAAACAGAACACAGAAGAGTTAAGTCCCTTGGACTCAGGCGATATCTATAACTTTTCTAGTCTTACTGACCACTCTGAGGGTTTTAGACTACAAGCTACCCATACATTCCCACAGTGCTTTATTATATTCAGTTATACCTCACATCCACAGCTAGTTTGACCCAATGACCCATCAGCCTAACAAGCATGTCTCTGGACTGTGTAAGGAAGCCAGTGTACAAACAGGGCCCTATACTGCAAAGCTGGATTTTGGCTTATCCAGGTAACTTCGGGGTTAGCCCTGGCTTTTCTGTACTATGAAGGTGGTTTACTTCTTATTGAAGTAAATCGCTATGGTAACTTATGTGGTAGACCTAACCTGCTCTGGAGCAGGTTAAGTTCCAGATTTGAGATCAACAGATACGAAATCAATGCCTACTGACTAATCAATTCTCCAGAAAATAGCGTCACCATTCCTGGAAGATCCCTTGGAGCTCTGTGGGACGAGTAGGAGGGTCTAAAGTTTTTTAGTAGCAGCTAATGTCTTTGTGTTTCCCCGATGAGCCTCAGTAATAAATATAGATTCTTAGACACAATTTTATTCCTTCATCCTAGAAACCAGAACACACACCAAGAATACCTGTTCAATCAATAAAATTAATTTCACTTTGATCTGCGAGAAACTAAAGTGATTTCCACATCTCCTTTAACAGGCTGTGGAACAGTAAGCTTTAATTTTCAAATGGATCCAGTTTTAAGTTTCATAACTCTAATATGCAGCAGTCACCTTAGAAATAAACAGCAGCACTGAGAGCACACTGAGCAATAAAATCATTAACTGGAATTAAAATCTTTATTTTACCGCTCTGTGCGTTACACCAACAGATTAACGATTTGCAGCAGCATTAATCGCATGTCCTTTTTACAACAGTGTTTCATTTTACTGGTATATTTGTATCTTGTATCTTCTTTATAGTTTTTAATCACCATTTTATAATGTCTATAGAGTAGATGGAACTCATGGGGATCATTTTCTGTTGAAGAAAAGTCACATGATCGATGAAACGCCCCCTTTTAGATTGACCAGATGCTGCCAACACCACCCCTTTCATGTGAATGCGCACAGGAAACCCTGGGTTAACTCAGCGAGTTGATAACCAGCTTCGTGTGACCGTTTATCTTGATCACCAATGTTAGGGTAAGTGAATCCAGATAATGGAAAAATACCATGGATATGTTGAATGAGTTTCGTAGTATAGGGCCCTAGGAACCCACACAGGCACAGGAAGAAGATGCAAACTTCACACAAAAAGGCCCCTGTTGACCAAAAGACCTAGAGACCTAGACCTAGAGCTTTTTTGCCAGTACTGACTCTATGACACAACTGTGTACTGGGAAGTCTGGCTACTGGCTTGCATTTAGGCAGCTTAGAAACACATGAACATCTGTAATTTATTATTAGTTTATCTCATTCAAATCCAGCAAAAGCCTTGAAGGCAGTTTTTTCTCTTAACTGTAAGTTTTCCTTCACATTTGCTCCTCTCACCACAGCTGCCCATAAAGACATTTTTGTAGCTAATAAACATTTTGGATCAGCCTGAAACATTTAATCTTATCTCACTACAGCTTTAATTGTTTTATTTGACTCATTGCTTTGAATTTGAATAGATTATATTACTTTTGAGGTTTTATTATTTTACAATTTTGGCTTTTTAATTGTTTCATAATACTTTTATACTCACTGCTTAGGCTCTTTAATCTGTTTTTCTTCTTGGCTATAGTGTAAATGAGCTCATTTATTCTGAGATTTGAATGAATGATAACCTAACCTGATAGAAGTCAGTGCCCTCCTCTATGGCGCGAAGTAGCACAGGGTAGATGGGTGGCACAGTGACCATCTGCAGCCGCCCACTCAGAGGGTTGGACTCAGAGCTCTGGTAGCGCCTGTGCTTGTCTTGAATAACCAGTGCTAAGGACTGGGAGTGGTTGATGAGCTCCAGCAGGGAAGCCACTGCAGTGTGCTGGATGCTGTAGTCTCTGGACAGGCAGCACAGAGTCATTAAGGACCTCAGCCACACTGGCAGGCTGTCCACTTGATAACCTGTAGAAAAAGAAAAAGTTTTAGTCACTTATTTGTAGGTTAACTGACAGCAGTATTAACACATTCATCCGTGTGCTGACCTGTGTGACCAAACATGTCTGTGTGGAGAGCCAGAGTCTCCTCTTCACTTAGGTAGACGGGGAAGGTAGTGCACTCCAGCAGAAGATGGCAGGTGGCGATGAAGGCCTGTCGACAGGCCTCAGAGATCTCTGCCTTGCCACGGGGAATATAACCAGCTGCCCAGTCCAGACACCCTGAATGCCCATGATCCCTTTTCTTTTCAGCAGAGACCTGGGCCTCAGAAGAAGGGCGGGATTTACGTTTATTTGGAGTGAACAGCTCAGTCAGTTTGTCTTTAATTTCACGTCCACCCACGTTCACCAACAAAGACTTCTGATCCACAGAGGTAGCACGTAGGTCAGGATGAGGCTCTTCATTTGATCCCCTGACATCCTCCACTTGCACTAACAGGTACCTGAGAATATTTAGAAATCACAGTTAATAAAAGAGGCCCATGATGACCATTTAGAGTACAACTGGCTCAGATATTTACCTTGTGGTTATGAAGGCCAGGATGTCCTGCAGACACTGGGCCATGGTGTCTATACTGCCTCCCCTTCTCCACACTCCTTCGCCTTCTTTGAAAACTCCATTCTCCTCAGCCCCCATTGTCACACCTGGTGGCAGGTGCTGCTCTGAGGGTGAGGCGCTGATGCCTAATCCACTGTCCTCAGACCTGAGTGTTGGGTAAACACCGTTTGCGGTCTCTGCCTCATCTCCTCCATCTCCGTTTATCTCTTCATCCTCATGATGCCCATCAACCTGACCAACAGTGCCATTTTTCTCTCCTTCATTCTCTTTATCCTAGATAAAGTATAATTGACATGATGAGGCACAGTCAAACATCAAAGGTGTAATTTTAAAAAGACACACAATATGTTGGACGCCTAACCTGAGTCTCTGTGCATTCCTCCTTCAATGACTGTAACTCAGTTTCCTCTGCGTGCGCCCCTGCCTCAACGTCCATGTAAGCCACGGGCATCTGGATCTTACTCAGGACCTTGAAGCATGCGCGCAGTCCTTGTGTGACATCTTCCAGGCAAACAGAGTCGATATGGCTGCACAGGGTTCGCAGCATGGTGCCCAGCATTTCAGGGAGATAATGTGACTGGATGTCTGCATGGAGCTCCTGTTGCAAAGCACAAACATGATGAACGTGCTGTTTGTGAATGGATGTGAGCATGACACAGACTTGGGTCAGTATTTCTGACATATCTTACTTATTATTTTTTTTATGTGGTTTTCGATTTTTGTTGGAATATTGCATCTTTCTGGCAAATAATCCAATCAGTTCTAAAATACTGACTGGTTGATGTTGATACTGATCGCATGCCCCTGTGCTTTTGGTGCCTTAGCCTTCACAGGGATAGCTACACAATGATGTGCAGAGGTTTGTATTGTTTACCAGAGGAAGAACATCAAGCAGGAAAATGATGAGGTTGGACATCTCTGAGACGGAGGGAGCGGGATGACTGCGGTCCTGCTCAGGAGGCGTTGGTGGGTCATCTTTGTTGCTAGAGTAAAGAGAAAAGTGATCCTTGTTAGCTGATATTTGAAAGCAAAGTCTTTGGCTTTCCCAGGCAAGAATTCTGCGTCATCTGCGTACCTGAGAGAAGCGCAGAAGCGTCGGGTCATGTACTCCCACAGATATTCGCTGTTCATGGAACTCACAAGCATATTCACTATCTTTATGATCTCTGATGCATTCTTATTCTCTTTTATCCTACTGTGTAGGGAAAACACAAGAAAGCATGTTTTTGGATTCATCTTGGCGGTTGACGTTTTGCCACATGCTCTCATACGGATTTTTCCATCAGTAAACACGCAGTGGATCCATTTTACCATTTACTGCTCTTACCTAGCTAGCTGGTTGCCTGAGATTCCTGAGCTGGTGATGGCTTCCTCTCCCAGCATCTCTCGACAGTAGCTGTAGAAAGCTCGGACCACCTCCAACAATACACGGCTCAAGACAGGCGGACCTGAGCAGAAACATCACCACTATCAATGTAAAACAGACCACAGGGCAGGAAGTGGTTGATAAAATAATGCAGCATTTTTGATGTTTTTGTGTACTGTACTGCTTCATGCCGTTTACCTATCTCCGGTTTATCAAGCAGACTGATAATGATGCGAAATGGCCTGAGGTAACTAGTCACATGCTCTGGGTTGCTATCCACATCCTTGTGTTTGAGGATGTTAATCAGAGCCTAAAGTCAGAGACATAAACAAATAAGACTTAAAGAAACAGGTGACAAACATTTATTAATTCACTGTTTAAACAGATGTACCTCACCTGTTTATGTCGTGTGATAAAGAGCAGACATTTAACCAGTGCATACCATTCTTTGATGAAGAATACATATCGAGAGACTTGAGTCAACATGTGACTTGCTAATGAAGTCATGTCAGAGGTACACCTTAGTATCTCTGACTCTTATTTTGTCACCCCTTTATATCCACTATATCAAACTCTAAAACAGGATGTTGAGTGATATCCAGGGTACAATTTGAGGGGAGAACCCCCCCCCCCCAAAAAAATTAGAAAAAAGCGCATGCCATTTTTACATATGAATTCACCCTTTCACAAAGCACCGTATGGGCTTAAAATGCATAACCAGAAAAATGAATAAATAAAGAGGCTGCTACAGTACATCCCCACTCGGTAGACAAAGACAACTGTCTGCTTTGATGATGGACTCCAGCCTTCTATTTACTACTGAGAATTATACTGCAGTCTCAGTCTCAGTTGTAATATTTCTTGAAGTGCTATAAAAAAAATTTCTTCAGTTGACCTAGCTGAAGTTTTAGCACTGGAGTAGCCTACTGGTGCTTAGGTTTGTGATTGGACCAGTCATTTCTACTGTCACAGAACCTTAAGTGGTTGCTAAAACAATTGTATTTACTAAGTATCATTAATCACTCACTCACTTTAAAATTTAAAAGTTGTGGTTCAAATTGTCATCAATGTGTACGGAGGTGGTCTGGAGACAGGTACAAAAGTGAGTTTCTACAGTCATCTGTAAAACACATTGGAAGCTCTGTCATAGTTTGGGGCTGCATTTCAGCCAGTGGTGTTGGGGATCTTGATGGAATTATGAACGCAGAAAAAAAGTACCATCGGATTTTGATCCACCATGCAATACCATGTGGAAAGCCTCTGATTGGCAACAGCTTCATTTTTTACATGACAGTGATCCCAAACACACTACTAATGCAGTAAAAGCATACCTGGATAGGAAAAACACAAAATGAAACACTATCAGTCATGGATTGGCCTCCCCAGAGCCCAGACCTCAACATTATTGATGCAGTGTGGAATCATCTTGACAGAGAACAGAACAAAAGGCAGCCAACATCCAAAGAAGAACTTTGAATGTCCTTCAAGAAGCCTGGAGAACTATTCCTGAACACTACAGAAAGAAATAACAAGAAAGCTGCCTAAGAGAGCTCAGACTATGTTAAAGAATAAAGATGGTCATACCAAATATTGACTTTCAAGCTCATTAGAATTGCACAAAGTCTGTTTTTGCCTGTTATACTGTATTTCCATGTATGTTTGCTCATGTTTCAATAAATCGCTGCACCTATTTCCCATTTTCCTACCAAAATCTAAAGAAATGGAGTGGTTCAGGACTTTTGCACAGTACTATAGATCAAACTAAGGGAAATTCCCCCCCATATCCCTCAGCAAGTCACACCCACGTGAGACCTTCAACACTTTGTTTAGAGTTTCACTATAGGAATCTCTGCGTTGTTCCTGCAGCAGCAGTTTCTTTCTTCCCATGAGCATCTCTCTCTATTTATGGTTATTTTACATTTTGGAAAATATGCTACACATTTGCTTTAATGCAGTTAGTTAGACAGAAGTTATGTGGAGGACTGTTTGCAATCATTTTCTGGAGACCAACCACACAGTGACTGCAGGCCCAGTTACTACTTCAGCTAAGAAAAAGGGCTTCATATGAACACCCGGAAAACTGCAACATACTGTTTTTAATCCATACAAAAACTGTTTAAACACACAAGATCTAACACCAGCTCTTTCTTTTTGTTTACCCCCAACCTTTAGCCCAAGAAAACTGGCTACTGGATTCAGCTTTTATGACTTTCACACAAACACAGAAGCACATATTTGATGTTTAAACTAAAAATATAGATACATACAGTATTTTTTTTTTATGTATTCTTTGTGTTTTTGTGTATCTGCTATTAAATGCAATAGCTACCTTCACAAGGAAATCCCTGGAGTAGGTGCTGAAGTAGAATGCTGTATGCTCCTCCATGGTGGTTGAAAGGTCAGGATGTGGAGCCACCATTCCTCCTTTTATGTCTGTCCCTGGAAATGCATACACATGAAAACAAGTATAAGCGAACCAGGAACCAGCAAATTTTGCCAAACAGTGGTACATGTGAATTTTCACTCAGGTATATTCTGATGATGAGGACCTAGGAGCCAGGCATAGAGGCGTCTGTTAAGGGACATGTCTCTTCTGAGTAGCGTGAGTGAGGCTGCAGAGACCACTGTGATCATGTCTTCGACACTCAAAGCAATGGTGGGATCTGCTGGGTTCTAACCAACAACATGTAGACACACAGTTAGCCGAAAAAAAACAAAACAAAACAAAAAAAGAATCATGACAGGAGAGCTGGCACATTCAGTTTAAAGACATGTAAAACAATATACCTTATTGACAACTCCTAATAGTCTAACAGTGTTATCATCAACATGTTTGCTATACTCTGTGTCTTTTATTTAAGAGTTTTAAAGTTGAAAAAGCCATCACATGGTGCAACACACATTGGCATAATTAAAAGAATCATTCCTGTTTTTTTTTCCCCAACCCCAAATCTAATATATTGTCTTGTAGTGTTGATCACGAAAACATTTAACTGACCAAAATAGTCATTGTAATGCTCATAATTTGCAGCCAATGCTGGATCATGGGGACAAGCAGCATCATTACAGTTTAACTCAGTTATCTCAACTTAATTATTTGGAAGTAAAAACAAAACACGAAAATGTCAAAGCATAAAAATGTCAACATCTGATGGACATTTCGGACAACCAAACGGAGAATAAATACAACACAGATTGTGTACTTGCTGTGTTTAGATAACTGGATTAACTGTCTCGCTGGACTGTGTTAAGCACTGGTTCATAAAATGCTACGATACTGAATAGAAACAAGACTGGTTATAAATAAATTATTATAAAAAATTGTTAGTTTAGAGCTAAAGATATCCAGAAAAAAAAAAACACAAGGAGTGCCTACCAGGCATGTTGCAAAGGGGAAAAAGTAGAGCAGGATTTCAAGGGTGTTCCTCTGCACCAAGGCATTTGAATCTTGCAGAGAAAGACAAAGTGACTTCACCTGTAAACAGAGAGAAGTTCAGACAACTGATGGCATAAACTTTAAAACTGAAGGGGAAGAAAAATGACATAAATTGTACTCATAAGTAAAGATTTCATGTGCAAAGGAGGACAATTGGAGGCACTCACCACTACGCGGTGATCGTATCCTAGCATGTATGTTTGTTGGCTCAGTGAGGCCATGCGGTCAAAATGTGTGACTATAAAGACGGACGCAGGCAGTCGCACCATAGGGGTGACCAGCATACTCCCCCACAGGGCACCATAGAAGACCTGCTGACCCACCAGCAGTGACAACTTGACCAGCAGAGCATCAGTCCTTGACAGCAGAAGGACACAAAGTAGAGACAACTCAGTGACATACACATAGCAACGCATCCAATTATAAAGCTATATTTCTTTATTTCAGTCAGTAATGTCACAGCAATCAGTTCTGACCAAAAATATCCACTGACTGCGCATAGAAGTAATGATTAGTCAGTACAGAATCCTGTGGAGCCCAGTGACTGAGAACATACTTTAAACTTTTGCAGCAAGCTAAGTCCTGAATATTTCTTGACTCATTTTCCTGTCTACATGCACTGCTGTGTGTATTAGTGCAAAGTAAACAATAAAAACTGACATTCATGGTGAAACTAAAGCTTAAACGTTGACAATGCATGTTTGAGTAAGCAAATAGAAAAAGGTAAAGTGAAGACTTGCTCTATTGCAACAGGTCAGTATATGAGTTGAGATGCAAAAGTGTTGTGACTGCACCCTTAAACAGTAAACCTTAATGAATTCATTTAAATATTGTTGTTGTGTATTTTGAAGCTGCATCCTTGTGCAACAATACACCACTTCAACCATTCCTGCCATGTTTGGATCACTATCTAAAGATGTAGCAACACATGCGTTCACACAACGGTGAACACTTTGAGCCTGAATTTCACATTGTAGAAAAGGAGAAAGTCACAGGTTGTCAAATCTGGTGATGGACAGGAGTTAGGTGGTGAGTAATGATGGTGTTGGTGTGGCCAGAAAACTGTGAGCAGGAGCAGGAGCAGGAGCAGGATGGCACATGGGTAGTTTGCACCAAATGTTCTACCTTAGACACCTCAGGAAATTGCAAATGTCTTCCTAAAAGGGATCAGACTGGGACTTCCAGGCAGTGATCCAAATGTAGCAGGAGTGCTGGAAGCGGTGAACGGCTGCACAAGGAGGCAAATTTCAAGGTAATAATAACCAAACCTAAATCAGGTGTGTTTTTTTGGGTTTTTTATAGGCATAGATTTGAAATATTTGATAGCATCTCATAATTATGCTGAAGCTACTTTTGGCTGCTCCCTTATTCACAAGGGGTTGCCATAGTGGGTAGTTCTGGATGTTTGATTTGGAAGACTTTTTTAAGCTGGATGCTCTTCCTAATGCAACCCTAAATTTGGGATTTGTGTCTCCTACCGGGATCTTTCGATTGTTAGGTGAATGTGTAAACCACTAAACTACATTACCCATACTACAGGTGCACAGCACCAGCTCAGTCATATGGCGTCTTAAAAGCAGGAATGCAATGTTAAAATATTCAATTCAATTTTTAAATTTTATTTATATAGCACCAAATCACATCAACAGTCACCTCAAGGTGCTTTATATTGTAAGGTAAAGAACCTTGAATAATAGAGAGAAAACCCAACAATCAGACGATCCCCTATGAGAAAGCACTTGGCAACAGTGGGAAGGAAAAACTCCCTTTTAACAGGAAGAAACCTCTGGCAGTTGGGGGTTTGGACTGGTATAGTTGAAAATATCTTTCAAGTATATCCAATATTTAATTTTGCTACATTATTTGTGGCAAATGATTATAAATGACCATGCTTATACAGTATAATATATAACGGACAATAACTACCATGAAAAAAAACCCCCCCTGAAACCGTGAATCTTTGTTCTTATTTGTTCCTTCTCTAATAAGTCTGTAATCTGTGCTTGAAACTATATGTTTTATAAGGTTTTACTCATACAGATGCAAACAGAACATGTCTTGCATTTCTATTTTCACCTTCAGATTTGGTGAGATGGTAGATATTAACAGTGCACTGAACTTCAGGCATAATATACTGTCTTTTTAACGGTTTTTCACAACAATGGAAGACTGAGATCATCCTTGCCCTCTTTTTTGACAAAAACGACATATGTTACATACCTGTCATAGACCTCCAGTCCTTCTTCCAGGCCTGGTAGGAGACCTGTTATGAAAGCCTGAAGACTAGGCAGCAAAGCCTTCTGCAGCGGGAGATAGTAACGCTCATACAGTGTCAGCAGGACAGGCTTTACTGCCATGGCTGCATGGCCCAAAAGTGGGAACAATCCTGAACTAAAAATTC
>VUQS01046183.1:0-17220 GCA_015108495.1 Heterochromis multidens
TAATATTGGTATCTTAACCTGTTAATAATTTACTTTCTTTCTTTCTTACTGTCCTGGAGCAACTGTGACCACACAATTTCCTCAGGGATTAATAAAGTATTCTGATTCTGATTCCTCTTACCTGGCAGCTCCATTTTCGACATCCTTTGTCCAAGACATTCACTGTCCATGTCCAAACCATTTCAGACTTGCTTCTCTAACTTTATCTCCAAACCACTTAACCTGATCTGTCCCTGATGCATGATATTTAGCCGACTAAAACTAAAAGAATTTAGATGCCTAAATTATGACTAAAACTAACTGATGATTCTAATTTTAAAGATATTGCACAAATACAAGAAAGCAGTCCTACATATTTGTTTAATATGCGCATTGAAGGACATATCCTGGTCAAAAATGACTCCAAGATTCCTCACAGTGTTACTGGAGGCCAAGGTAATGCCATCCAGAGTAAGTATCTGGTTAGACACCATGTTTCTAAGATTTTTAGGGCCAAGTACAATAACCTCAGTTTTATCTGAATTTAGAAGCAGGAAATTAGAGGTCATCCAGGTCTTTATGTCTTTAAGACATTCCTGCAGTTTAACTAATCGGTGTGTGTCATCTGGCTTCATGGATAGATAAACCTGGGCATGTCTGTGTAGGTTCTCAGTCATCCAGGACATGGTAGTCTAAGGGTTTGAAAGAAGGCAACTGGCTAGTATGTCTGGGCATCATCTGCATAGCAATGAAAATGCATGCAGTGTTTTCTAATAATTAAATTACCTAAGGAAAGCATTTATAACATAAAACGTATTGGTCCCAGCACAGAACCCTGTGGAACTCTGACTAATCTTTGTGTATGAAGACTCCTGATTTACATGCACAAATTAGAATCTATCAGATATGATTCAAACCACTGCAGCACAGTACCTTTAATACCAATGGTGTGCTCTAATCTCTGTAATAAAATATTATGGTCAACAGTATCGAACGCTGCACTGAGGAGTAGAACAAGCACAGAGATGAGTCCACTGTCAGAGGCCATAAGAAGATCATTCGTGACCTTCACTAATGCTGTTTCTGGCTATGATCCACTTTAAATCCTGACTGAAACTCCTCAAATAAATAATTTCTCTGCAAATGATCAGTTAACTGTTGGACAACTACTCTTTCAAGAAGTTTTTGAAATAAAAAAAAGGTTGGAGATTGGTCTATAATTAGCTAAGACAGCTGGATCGAGTTAGCACTTTTTAAGTAATGCTTTAATTACTTAAAAGCCTGTGGTACATAGCCTGTTAAAGAGAAATTAATCATATTTAAAATTGAAGCATTAATTAATGGTGAAACTTCTTTGAGGACTCTTGTAGGAATGGGGTCTAAAAGATACATTAATGGTTTAGAGGAAGAAATCACTGAAGTTCACTCACAAAGACCAATAGGAGTGAAAGAGTCTAAATGAATATGAACAGTTATTAAAGTTGCTGCACTTAATGATACATGTGTTCGACAGCTGTGAATAACTTTTTCTCTAATGGTTAAAATTTTATTTGTGAAGAAATTCTCCATACTTGTGCTTCACACTGCTGTGTAATTTGGTGTTGGCTTTCACTGTAGTATCCTATTACTTCCTGTTCCTGTTGCAACCCATAGTGGTGTTTTCTGTATAGAGTAGAAAAAATACAAAACAACCAATCTTATGCATCTACATATAAATCCAGCAATGTGACACTTGCGCTGGGCTAAAATATTGGACTCTGGGACAAATTAAGTCTGACTATAGTGAACACTGCAAATTGCCAGGTACAAATTAGACTTGTAAGTCACTATTTACCATGTTAATGTTAACAGCGTAAGTAGTTTCAATAATGTGACACCATTCATGTAGGTTGCCCAGTGTAATCAGTGTTTTCAACCATGCACCACACATCAGCTCTTATGGACCAGTTGGAGATTGGTTGCATTGCACGCAATCACTTGTTAATGGTTGCTGAGGAAGGTGGAAGGTGTTTGTACTCTGTGTCCACACATATTAAGTTTAAGGAAGATATTCTCTGCTGGTGTGGATCAATTAGCATTCTCACATACACAATAGGGGACACCATTAGAGTCTGTGTAATCCAATAAAGCCAGTCAACAAAGAGCCTCCAGGGGAGAGCAGAAATGAAAATGGGTCTGATTTGCCATTATGTCCCCAGCTGATAGCAACACATAAATACACATGCACACACACAGAGGCTCATTTAATTCATTACTAGAGCCTCAACATAGACAAGTCTGCATTTGCAAATAGTGTCGTGTTGTTTAATGGTGTTGAACTGAGCCATGGTAAAATGTACAAACAGCTAATGGTTAAAGCAGCATGCGGTCCTCTAAATTGTGACAACATAAGAGATTGAACTTCTACCTCTGTTGTATTCTGATTGCAGGATACTTCTCTCCTGGTACACCTGTGTTGGTAATGTGCTCTAATGTACAGCTCTTAATAAGGAATGGAGGTTTATTCATTGAAAAAAGTTTACTTCATCTAAACTGTGACTAGCAGTCAAGTTACAAACATGCAGTTGCACTGCAGTGTGAAGGTGTACAGTCAGCTCACTGCTTCTGACCAGCTGGTGCTCCTGCAGAGGCTCCTCGCTCCAGTCTGACTTCCCACCGACTGCTGCCTCTCCCTGCACACACACATACATTACATTAGGCCTGTGACAGAGTATGTCTTTGTATGTGCTTGTGTTCTTGCCAGCCAAATCAAGCTTTTATTTCACATTGTTTTTAAGGATCTCTTTGAGACATGATGTTTCAAAGCTAAGTTTTGCCTTTTTATTTAAATCTTGTCGCTCTCACAGATTGCTCACACTCTATATTGTCACCTATTGCTAAATAGGCGGGACTTGTGGTTAAAGACAGTTCTGTGATTGGTAAGAGGAGCACTTTTGATTCCTCACAGCAGTTAAAGTTAGACTCAACACAGGTGGTCCACTTACTGCTGCACAACCCGATGTAATGGAAACAAAAAAGTTCCTCACCACTGTTCTCACAACCTGACTCAGAGGTCTGCTTCACCTTGTTTACAATTATGTCACCATGTGATGTCCTCATAACTGTTAGCCTAAACAAAGGCCTCTGCTTATCATTGTTTACATTATTATGACCTTGAGCTGTCAAAACAAAGTTTGGTGAAAGGGGGCAAATTTTTCCCTGTAGTTTAACTAATTGTTTTGTTTCACAGATAAATATCACTGGATATCATCTGCATATTGCCTAATGGAAGTATGTATACTGAAAATTATATTGGCCCTATCACAGAACCCTGTGGAACTTCAATGCTAACTTTTTTGTGTGAAGAAGACTCCTTGTTTACATTAAATTGAAATCTATCAGAAAAATGCAATCTAAAGCAACACTTCCTTTACTCTCAATTTTGCATTCTAGTCTCTGAAGTAAAAGTTATGATCAGTGTGGAATGCTGTGCTGAGGTCTAGCAGGACAAGCACAGAGACCAGTCCACTGTCAGAGGCCATGTGAAGTGTAACCTTAACTAGTGCTGTTCTGTGCTATGATGAGCTCAGAATCCTCACTGAAACTCTTCAAATATACCATTCATCTGCAATTGATCTCAAAGCTGATTCAAATCAACACTTTTTGAAATGAAGGACTGAAAAGACTGGAAAATGGTCTACAATTAGCTAAGACAGCTGAATCAATAAAGGCTTTTATAATAACTGTTTAATTATAGCAACCCTAAAAGCCAGTGGAATGTAGCCCATTAATAAAGATAAATTGATCATGTTTAATATTGGGGGTTTAATTAATGATAAGACTTATTTTAACCGTCTTGTAGGAATGTTGAGGCTACTGAAGGTACACTGAAGCTACTGTAATGATGTTTTTTTTCCTCTGATGGTTAAATGGTTGTCATGTAAGTCTATAAAGGTTGATGAGCAATTACAAACTTTGAATTTATTTGTAAACATCACTTTACAGGCTCAAAACTTTACTCAAGCAGAACCTTTGCAGAAAACACACCAAGTGTAGAAAGCAGATCAATCAGAATCAGTCAATCAGAATCAGAATACTTTATTAATCCCTGAGGAAATTATGTGGTCACAGTTGCTCCAGGACAGTAAGAAAGTAATTAACAAGTTAAAATACCAAGATTAAATAATACAATATATTCCAAATTAAAAAATATTACAAGTAGCTCTAATAATACAAGTAGCTCAATATATAAATATCCTAATATATTACAGAAAATTAACTATAGATAAGTTGAATTGAGGTGCCCCTCTTATCATACTGCCTTTATTATATTAAGGGTGTACAGTTGTTGCAGTGTCTACTTGTGCTTTAGATGGAGGACTTGTACAGAGAGAGCCACAGGCAGGAATGATTTCCTGTGTGGTCCAGTGGTGCATTTGGGTAATCTCAGTCTCTCACTGAACGTGCTCCTGTGACTGGCCAGCACGTCATGGAGTGGGTGGGAGGTATTGTCCAGCATCACAGAATCACAGACTTTCCTTCCTCATCACCTGCTTCAAACACTGTTTGAATTTATGCTCTTATTCAGCTAAACTTTAACAACAAATATGACGTGAAGAAGGAAACACAGTTGTGTCTGATTATGTCTGTAATTAGTGACTTGTTAATTACTGTATCACAACAAATGTGTTGATACTGATTAAATAAGTTCACTGACAGGTGATTTTTATAATCTTTCAGTGTAATATTCACTTGTAGTGACTACAGCATTATTCACCTGTTTAGGGTTTATGTTACACTGGAAAGAATTATGGTTAAGTTTCATACAGGAAAAGGTTCACAGTGACTTTGTACACATGTTTTACATTTGTTCAGAACCAGTATTTTTTTCTGAACCTTATCTACAGTGCTTTTGTGAACCTTTATGGCAGTGAACATCAACTGGTGGCCTGCGGGCCACATCCAGCCCACTAGAGCTTTCCATCCGGTCCCCAGAATATTACTGAATTCAGGAATAGCCTCGTGAGGAGGAAAAAGTATGTTCCTGTATTTATTTTTTTTATCAAATGAAAAAAACGCCCTCTGAAAAGTAGCTTGTGCCATAGTCTGCCTTCAGTCAAAAATGATGATAAACTGTTTGCTCTCATTTAACATTTCTTTTATTTTTTCACATGCTCATTTTATCTATAGTTGTTTTTTACAAATGTCCTTGCTTTGGCTTTTTTTCCCCACATAATACTGCACAATTGTGTGGTGTCAATAACAACTGTCAACATAACAGAGAAGAGCATGATAAGTGCAAGCCTTGCACATCAGCAAACAGATACAAATAACAAATAAGACAGGCCTCAGTTATTAGAAATGTTGCTCTTTACATCAAATAAAAGAAGCCTTTATCCAACAAATAAATACAAATAAAGTAAAACCAAGGAAATCACAAGACTGAAATACTCATGTTTGGTTACATTTCCCCTTCAACACTTTCTTCTTAAAATCTGGCTTGACAGCTGTCAGGTTTATGCACAAGCAGTCTTCCAAAGACTGGTTTGGCAATTGGTTCCTCTCATGCGTTTTTATAGAGTTCATTTTTGAGAAGGCGGCTTCGCAGGTGTATTTTGATCCAAACATAGTGTGCATGTACATGGCCAATGTCTTCCATGTGTCATACTCTTGGGGACAAGCCACCCAAAAGGTGCTCAAGCTTTTAGCACCATGGAGAGCAGCCTTTATGTCACCATGACCTGGATAATAAGTTTGCTTTGAATAGCCGCCTCATCCAATTTTTCTCTGATGGGTGTTCAGGATATGACTCCTTTGCAGCAGTTTTGTTGCAAATGAGGCACACAGGTATAGCATTTCTAAAAGTTGGCACTATGAATACATACTTATCAGTCCATTTTTCATTAAAGCTGCGGTTTTCTCCATCAACTTTCTGCTTAAGGGTCTATGAGAGTACCATTTGTCATGCTTGAAATATATTCAGAAGGCCTTTCTCTTGCCAGTGTTCTCCACAACAAAGTAGGCAGCCTTGGAAAACTCATCTATTATGTTCAAAATGGTTGTGTTACCTGAGAAAGGAGGCAGACTGAGGACAAAATCCCAGGCGATGTGGGACCGAGGATGTCCAGGCATAGGTAAGGGTCTGAGTCATTAATTCTGAGCGCAGACATGAATGAAGGTTATTGTACAGTTACAACCTGGATGACATGTAAACTTTGCAGTGTGACCCAGTGGATTTCCTGAGATCAAGTGGATGAAGGCACATAAAGACAGTTGGGAAGTCATTTTCCAGGATCTGGTTCATCTTGCTGTACAGTGCGGACTCAATCTCCCAAGTAAGGAATTCCAAGACGCAGGAGGATGGTAGAATGGGTTTAGATTCAGAGGCAGAATCAGATGGTGTTGATGGGACAGAGCATCTGGTTTCACATTCCGGGAACCTGGGCGGTAGGTTATAGTGAAGTTAAATCTAGGAAAGAATAGCTGAGTGCTCCAGGAGAGTAGAAAAGCACTATATAAGAATCAGTCCATTTACCATGAAAGGTTGCTCTGCCCCCTCCAGCCAGTGTTTCAATTTCTCTAGTGCTAGTTGGACAGCCAGCAGTTCTCTTTCCCTTGCATTATAGTTGCACTCTGCCAGTGTGAGATGACAAGAGAAAAAGCACATGCATTTTGTCATTTTGCCACTGTGAAAGGACTGCTCCTACCCCAGAATTTGAAGCAACAACCTCCATGATGAACTACTGTGATGGATCAGGCTGGATGAGTACTGGAGCTGAGGAAAACCATTCGTTTAATGCATCAAAAACTTGGTAGGCAGCAGATTTTCACTGGAACAGAATTTTAGTAGAGGTAAGACTGGTGAGTGACAATACCATCTTACTGAAATCTCTGATAAACCGCCAATAGAAACTGGCAAAAAACGCGGTAGCTGTTTCGAGTTGTGGGAATTGGCCACTCCATGACAGCTTGGGCTTTTGCTGGGTTTGCCTTCACCTGCCCCTTTTAAATAATGAACCCCAGAAATTACAGACTCGACATGGAATGCACATTACTCTCCTTTAATATATAATCTGTTCTCAAGAAATCACTGTACTTGGTGAACGTGGCTCTGGTGGTTTGTGAGGTTCTTTGAAAAGATGAGACTATAATCCAGGTAAATGAAGATGAACTGGTTAAAGAAATTCCGAAGCATGTTGTTGACCAATGCCTGGAAGACGGCCGGAGCATTGGTGAGTCCAAAGGGCATCACAAGCTACTTGAAATGGCTCAGGTGAGTATTAAAAGTAGTCTTCCATTCGTCTTCTTTGTTTATGGGAACCAGGTGATAGGTGTTGCAGAGGTCCAGTTCTGAAAAGATTGTGGCTCCCTGCAGAAGCTCAAAAGCAGAGAACAACAGAGGCAAAGGATTTTTGTTTTTAATGGTAATCTGGGTTAACCTTGAAAGTCAATGTAGGGATGAAGGGTTTTTTCCTTCTTCTCAACAAAGAAAAATCTTGCTCCAAGAGGAAAGATTGAGGGCTGGATGATGCCTGCTGCCAATGAGTCAGATGTATTTTTCCTATCACCTTGAGCTCTGCTTTGTTGAGGCTTTAAAGATGGCTTGTGGGCAGAGGTGCAACGAGAAGAAGGTCAATTGAGCAATTATAGAGTCAATGTGGGGGTAGAGAGAGCTGAGTCTTTGTGAAAAAAACTTTCTCCAAATCATGATATTCCATCGGGATGGAGGACAAAGCCTAATGTCTAAAAAAAGCTCTGCCCTGCCCCAAAGTCCACTAATGCTTGGAGAGACAGTGACTTAACTAAGTGACAGATTTTGGCTGGGATCATTGGTCTTGGTAGGGATGATTCAGCAGTGCTTGTGAATGTGGTCATCCATCCTAATGCACAAACTAGTGAATCAAGAGAAGCAGCTAGATCTTTAGCAGCCACTTCATCTCTCATAACGTCATTCAAACTGTGTAGAAATGCTCCACGGAGAATCTAATCTTCCCAACCAACCTCCTCAGCCAAAATCCAAAAATCCACAGAGTAATGTGCCACACTCCTCTTCCCCTGTCACCAACTGAGCGATCTATGAGTTGCAGCATCTGGATTTGTTTCTTTATCAAACACACTCCTAAACCTGTTTAAAGCTCGACATAAGGCAAAGCCCTATAACAGCCTGAGCCCTTCTGAGTTCCCTGCCTCTGAGGAGGTTAACAAGGTAAGCAACCTTAGCTTCATCTGTAGTGTAGGTATGGTGGAGCTGTCTAAACACTAGTGAACATTGGGTGAGGAAACCACAGCTTTTACCCAACTCACTGGAGAAGACTTCAGGAGAAGGAAGGGCTTTTTCAGGTGGCTGAGCCGGAGATGAAGTGATTCAACATCCAAGGAGAGAGGAAAGAAACAGTATGCAGCCAGTGAATTGTATTAGCAGTGAAAGAACTTCCTCACTGGGGAAAAAGCTCAGTCTCTCATAAGGGTGGTTCAGCCAAACACTGCAGGTATATTTGATTTGCAAAATCTGCTGTGTATCAAGGTGACATTAAAAACATGACTGTCACATGAATGGCATCATGTAGCAATAAATCGAGTGCGATACTCTATTATTAAGCATCCATATGACAGATGTTTACCACACACACACACACACACACACACACACAGACAGACACCTTACTGGTATAAGGCTTGATCCAAAGTGCTCTGTAAATACATGTATAATACCCACTAGAGACGGAGGCCTCTTGTGGATAAAGCACAGGCAGATTAGTCACACAGTATGCCTCTGGCAGTTAATGACATTAAGAAGGGTCATTCAGTTGTCATTAAACTGGGACAGGAGCTTTTCACTCCCACTAAATGGCAACAAATATAACATGCTGTACTTTGAAATAAATAAATTAGACAAAAGACAATAAAATAACCTCATGCATGTGTATGTTTAGGAGTACATTATATTGCCCTAATACATTAGAAGGAGCCAGTAGCAGCAACTGAAATAACATTATTAATCTTTAAATTATCAACATTAGGGAAATAAATCAAGGCAGTTTGAGTTATTTGAGAGCAAAGTTTACATGCACCCATCAGACGATAGAAGCAAAAGCTAAAAAAGAGAAAAAAGATTTGCTTTTCTAAGTGTTCTCATCTGAAAAAAAGAAGAATGAAATAAGACATGTTTATCAAAACTAATTCCCAACTCTCAAATTACCCCAAAGCTTAAAAAAAAAATCATTAAAAACATTCTCTCTGAAAGAGTTCTACGATGGAGGTCTAATACGATTCATGACATTGAGCTTCTAGTATTCACAAGCCAGAACCACAACCCCAAACAATATTTATTGACAGAGAAGATGGGAATGATAATTGATAGATGGGATTGGCAGCCTCATGGTTTGTTGGTACTCCCAGTGGCATTTGGCAGCATCTCTAGAACAACCTGGAACAGATCTTAGATGAAATATAATGTTTGTTGGATTTCCTGGAGAGGATAGAGTCCAGCTGAAAAGTTCATCATTGCATTTCAAAATGACCCAGAGCCTTCTAGCACCATTCATCTCCATTTACTAATGTGCCTGAAATTGAATATGAAATGATCATATACAGCCCTGTGACAGATTGGTGACATTGTCCAGAGTTTATCTTAAATCTCACTCTATGCCTGCTGGGATAGGCTCCAGCCTTCTGTGACTCTGAGGTGGATAAGCAGAAGAAAATGGATGGATGGATGGATGATTATGTACAGAGAGGGACATCAGGGAAGAAATGTGGATGTCTGTGTCATCATTTCTAAAGGTTTCAATCTCTGCCCGTCTACAATCTAACACTGCAAATGATGTTTCAGAATATCTTTACCCGGGAAGGAGTCATTCAAACGGTCAGTGACCTAAAACTGTGTATGGAAGGCCAAAATGTACAGAAAAGGCTTCATTTTAATAAATGAACTTTACACCCAGACACATCTGTGATGCAGGTGTCAGTTATATGTGGATGTGTGACATGAATTGTGGCTTTTCCAGATTTAATTTATTATGAATCTTAGCACAATAACAGTATTAATTTAATGCATCAATTCAGAAATTAGACAGAAATTGCCTTGATTGGTGAGGTACCACCATTAACTTTGACTAACGTCAATCGTCTATCCGCATAACCCTAGCCAGGATTACGTAAATACATCTAGTTGGGCAAAAATGCACAATGTTTTGTTTATAACAAAAGTAGATTTAATCAAAACTAGATATAGTCATGTCAGATACAAGTTTGGTTTCTTGTTGTTAATAGCGTACATTTTAAAATTTATGTTACATTTACATCCACTTGGAATTACAAACCCCCGGGTGTATTCTGAGGGATATTACCTGACTTAATGATACTGAGGTCTTATCCAAGGAGACTGCACACAGAAGTGTTGTCATAAATGTACACCACAGTCTTCAGTAAATTTCAACATGCAGGAATTAAACACAGAGAGAAGGAGGGAAACCATTCAGTGTTCTTGCTGAGAAGAGAGCACAGTAGATTAAGCTCCAGTTCCTGGCTTCTCATTTGCATTCTATTGTACTGCTCCATCACCATGGATGTATTAACAAGGCCACAAACCTCACCAAGACCTTGAGCTGCACTATTTTTCATGGTGGGTTATGTAATACTCATTGTGTGTATTCATAATTTTAATGTTGGAACTTGTCTCCAAATGTTGTGTGGTGTTCACGCATGCTTTGGGCATCTAGGTCCCAGATTTGATAGTTTTACTGCATTTAAAGCAGTCAGCATGACAAAGTCACCTTCCATTACAAAGATGAAGAAAAGATTCTGGGGGAAGTAAAAACTAATTTCCCACTGATATCCATTTTCTTCACTATAAGCTGAACATAACCTTATCACTAACTTTCCCTCTGCTTAATTTCTAAGACTTGTAATAAACTGTTTACCCTAGAACTGAACTATAGTCCCATCTCAGTGCATTGCAAAATAGTCTTGACTTTAATTAGTTGTATGGCTACAGTGTAATTAATCTCAAAATCAAGAAAGCTTTTTAAGCTATGAAACCTGGTTTATGGTATTTACTGCCATGGGGGCACTGGAGGTCCTTGCCCACAAATTCAGCTTCACAAACAAGGCATCAAGAGCACAAAGCATGCATGAAAGCACCTTGTGTGAAAGCTTCCAGTTGACTTTGATACTGAAGAAATCTTACAAACTGGATGATTCTCAGAGTTTCTGAGTGCTCACAACTGTCCCATTAGGTATTTCATAACTAGATCTTGTAGTTATGACAAAACACTCTCATAATCAGTATCATAATAGAAGTGTCCATCAAGATCTCTTGTTAGAATTTTTAAAATGCAAGGTCCAATCAAAAGGTTTTGACCCACATAAAGCAAGAAACATACTAAAACTTCAAGGTCATCTCCTCGTCCACCTCAGGACTGCTTCCAGTACTTCTACTATATTTAGATCTCACCCTAGAAGTCCCATTCAGACTAGCTGTAGAGGATCTCCTCCATGTTTGTCAAAACAGTGACTTTTCAATCTGAATTTCACTTTGGGGAAGAGGACAAAGCTACAGGGAGTTACATCTGGTGAGTAGGTTGGATGGTGATAATAGAGTAAAATTCAAATTTGTCTCACCTTGGAGGAAATATTCACATTGCACGACTCCATGAATATCAACAAACGTCACGCTTCTGACATGTTGGCTGTCTTTTGATCTCTGGCTCTCTTCCACAGCATGTCTTCATCTTCCTCCCCTCATCCCCAACTGGTCACAGCAGATGGCTGCCCCTCCCTGAGCCTGGTTCTGCCGGAGGTTTCTTCCTGTTAAAAGGGAGTTTTTCCTTCCCACTGTTGCCAAGTGCTTGCTCATAGGGGGTCGTCTGATTGTTGGGGTTTTCTCTTCTCTCTGTATTATTGTAGGGTCTTTACCTTACAATATAAAGTGCCTTGAGGTGACTTTTGTTGTGATTTGGCACTATATAAATAAAATTGAATTGAATTGAATTTTCAATTAGACACTGAACTCTGCTGTTTGGTCTTTGGGTAAAGCTGGAGACCCAGCACTCATGACATAAAAGCTGCTGATGTTTGTTCTCTGCACATATTTGAGGTCCACTTTTGCGTGCAGTCATAACAGGACTTCCAGTTCCAGAATATTACATAGATAACTTGATACAATTTGCAGCACACTGTGTAACTTTGCATGAAGTGGGACTGGAGTGGGAACACTTCAGAAGTGTTAGTTTATTTATAATTGGTTCTTTATGGGGTTTATTTTACCTTCTCATGTTTCCTCTTGTGTCATGTTTATGTAGGTTCTTTGAGTTCTGTTTTCTTGGTCAGCTTTATTTGTTTTCTGGTTGGTTTTATTGTGAACCTGTTTGTTACCCAGTGGAAGTAACTGTATTATTTTATGCTGTGCATTTTATTTATTGTTTGGTTTTATTAGCTGGGTTCTTGTTTTACATTCTTTGTTTTTATTTTGAAATGTGTTTGTTAGTTTTACTTCCTACCCACATCTCTCCAGTTAACAAAATGAATCACACCTGTCAAAATCGGAGCCAGGACATGGACATTTTCTAGGAACATCAGTCAGACAAGCAGCAGTGGCATCCACACATGCAGGCCGGCACACAAAAGAAAACTGAGTGGAGAACTTTTGGTAGAAGAGTGACACTATAGCAATGGGCAGAGTTCAGACCTCTGCCTGAGTCATGGGAATACTGGCTGCCTAATCAGCTAACTCACTCACACAGAGGCGTGTAGTGTCAGGATGACATACTGGTGTCTGAACTCCTTAGATGCTACCTTTTTTGCCTGCTCTCCCCATATTGCCACATGCTCATAGTTTGGTCTTGTATTTTGAACCTTTTAATTTTTGTTGTATTTTAATTCGACTTATGGACTATGGTGTCATTTATGCTTAATTTCCTCAGTGTTCCTTTCTGTTCAGTATAGTTTGTCTCTGTGTTTAGTGGTTGTTTTTTGAGTTAGTTCCTCTTTTACTTTGGTAGTAGGTTGTTTCTTCTTTTTTAAGTTTTGCTTGTTCCCTGTGATTGTGATTATTGTCTATACCCATGTCTCATGTCCCCACCTGTTTCCACTTTCCTGATTACCTAATGTGTATAAAGAGTCCTTTGGTCTTCACTGCAGCATCTGTTTAGCTCTTGAGTGTTTTTCCTGTCTTCCTTGTATTTTTGGACTGTTTTGGATTTTGCATTGAGCCTAAATGAAACATCTCATCTTTTGTTCTTCTAAGTCTTCCTCCTGTGTCTCTCATTTTGGGTCCTTTACAAGTGTTTATGATCCACACAGCCTACAAACCGTGACAGTAACAAAATCTGAATTGAAGAATGACACCATCCAATTAGTTTTGTAGCATTTGACTGAATCTGAGCAGAGAGTATAGTACTGTACACTTCAGAATTCATCCCGTTACTTTTGTCAGCAGTTACATCATCAATAAACACCAGTTGACTGGTTTCACTGGCAGCCATACATGCCCATGCCATAACATTGCCTCCACCATGTTTGACAGATGATGTGGTATTCTTTGGATCATGAGCTGTTCTTTCCTTTTCCATAGTTTTCTATTCTTATCACACTGGTGCAAGTTAATCTTGGTTTAATTTGTCCAAAGATTGTTTTTCCAGATCTGCGCAGGCTCTTTCACATGCTTTTTGTCACATGCTCTTGAGTGTAACCAGTGGTTTGCACCTAGTTCTAAACCCTCTGTATTTATAGCCACAAAGCCATCTCTTTATTGTAGACTTTGACCATTATACCCCTACCTCCACAGATGTGTTCTTATTGTGAAGGACTTTTTGTTAACCAAGGAAGAAATTCTGTGACTATGCACTTCAGTTGTCTTCTGTCATCTTGTGGGTCTTTTGGTGTCGCTGAACTGACCAGTGAATTCATTCTTTTTAAGAATGTACCAGATATTTGATTTAGCCACTCCTAAAGCATTTTGCTAAGCTAAGCTATTTCTTAACACCTGGAATTAAAGCCAGACATTTTATCTGCTTAATTTGTCATGGAATAATGAGGAACAGGCTTCACTTGTGGGGTGGCTGTAGCTCAGGAGGTAGAGCAGGTTATGTACAAATTGGAAGGTTGGTGGTTCAATCCTTGGCTGCTTCAGTCTG
Organism: Heterochromis multidens; assembly: GCA_015108495.1. Lineage (NCBI taxonomy): Eukaryota > Metazoa > Chordata > Actinopteri > Cichliformes > Cichlidae > Heterochromis > Heterochromis multidens. Next base: position 14,094 of record VUQS01046183.1, read on the forward strand.
CATGCCAAAGTATCCTTGGGCAAGGGGTGGGCAGACTAATAAGACAGAGGTTACAATTGAAGGACACCCTTGGGCAGGAAGTAACAGCATTGCAGTAGAACTACGACAGATGCTGTTTAGAAGGGGGGGTCACATTTTAATTAAACACGAAAAAGAAGGCACACATACTTGAACAAAGAAGACTTAAGTCCTCTCTGGCATAACACATTTCCTGGCACACAACTTTTAAATGTTAATTTTTGTGGTCAGTTATTGTTCAGTGGTGATGAAAGGAAGGGTGCATTGGAGTGTATTTGTCATGTGAATTATTTGGTCCAGTCACTCTAATCAGTGAAGAAAATGGGTATAGAAAGCACACAAAGAAGATTATCGTTACCAGGCCTCATACAATAAATCACAAGCAGAAGAATCAGAATCAGAAATTTGGGTCTCTTAATTAAAACAAATGTTTAGCAAAACTCAAAATGACCTATTCTCTATCCCCCACCCAAAAGTAGAGCACAGACTTCTAGGCAGGGTGATTATGTTTTTTCTTTGATAATTCCATTTGAAAGGCTTGAGAGGTACAGTTCAGTGACAGCTGTTGGCTACAGGTGCTTGTGTCAGCACATCTATCAAAGCAGTCATGCCCCTACAGTGCATCAGGAAAGTATTCACAGCGCTTCACTTGCTTCACATTTTGTCATGTTACAGCCTTATTCCAAAATAGATTAAATTCATTTTTCACCTCAATACAATCCTGTCTCAGAGGTCTACAGATAATTCCTTGGACTTCATGGCTTGGTTCGTGCTCTGACATGCACTGTCAACTATGGGACCTTATATAGACAGGTGTGTGCCTTTCCAAATCATGTCCAATCAACTGAATTTACCACATGTGGACTCCAATCAAGTTGTAGAAACATCTGACAGATGATCAGTGGAAACAGGATGCACCTGAGCTCAATTTTGAGTGTCATGGCAAAGGCTGTGAATACTTATGTACATGCTATATTTTTGTTTTTTTATTTTTAATAAATTTGCAAGAACTTTTTTCACTTCGTCATTATGGGGTATTGTGTAAAGAATTTTGAGGTGAAAAATGAATTGAATCCATTTTGGAATAAGGCTGTAACATGACAAAACGTGGAACAAGTGAAGCACTGTGAATACTTTCCAGATGCACTGTAACTCTAAACCTTAAAGTTTAAAAGGATGAGCTACAGAGAAAAGCTGTGCTTGTTCCAGGTTGAAAACATTCTTATTTTTGCAGTAAAGTTGAGCACTTTAGCATGTAATTCTGCAGATGTTGGCTCACTTTTGGATACAGCCTCCAGTGGCCTCTTGAGAAAATGTAGTTTTTGACACTGCCACACTGGCTTCATTTTTCAGCCCCGGAGGCGTCATACACTATGTTAGCTGTTAAACAAGCTCATGTTTACCACAGTCTACACTTTAGAGATTTATCCATTAAAAACACACATTTCTTAAATTTATATACATACATTATTTTCAATGTAATGCAATGTGATTCAAAACATGGCTTCATTTCAAATATCATCTTGTTTGTATTTAATATCATTCTGTTCATGTCTGTGATTAAGTTTCATTCCTTTATGGTCATTCTGAGTCTCTGATGTCTTTCTAAGTGATTTCATTTTGTGTCTATGATCATTCTGCATCTCTTTCTGGCCTTTTTACATTCACTTCTGGTCATTTTAAATTACTTCTTGTACAATTTTTTGCATTTCATTTATAGTCACCATTTCTCTTAAATCATTGAGTCTTTGTGGTTGTGCTGCATTTGTTTGTGTGTCTCTAAGGAATGGGAGAAGACCACAAAGAGACACAAAATGACCACCTAAGGTAGTCAATTTTCACTTCTTTGCAGTAATTTTGTATCTATGTTGTAAAGCTGTGTTTCTTGGTTATTCTGTCTCTAAATTTATTCTTTTTGTGGTCATGTTGTTTTGCTTTGTGGTAATTTTGCATTACTTTCTGGTCATTTTATATTTTTTAATGCTCTCTTTGATGTCATTCTGACCATTAAAGAATGCAACATGACTACAAAGGGTTTACATGAACAATTAGATTTTTTTTCTTCCTTTCAGTCAAGTACACTTCATAATTGGTGTACATTTTGCAACTCTGTAAGGCCCTGTCTGGCACAGTTAATGTGTGGATTGTAGCGTGGAAGACCCAAACGCAGAACACTGCAGGCAGAACATGAAACTAAAGGCAAGCCTTTATTCAGGATAATCAAAGTTCCAAATGAGATACAAAAGCCCAAAACAAAACCAACTTCCAAAGAACCAGGAGATACCAGGAAACATGAGGGAGAGGGCCACACCAAGGGTTGCACAACACCATAACAAAGAACACAGGGAGAAGTGGAGTATGTACAGTTGTGCTCTAAGTTTACATATGCTGGCAGAATTTGTGATTTATTTGGCCATTTTTCAGAGAATATGAATGATAATACAAAAACTTTTCTTTCACTCATGGTTAGTGGTTGGGTGAAGCCATTTATTATCAAACAAAAAAAAAAGAAAAAAACTGTGGTGTGGCTGTTTCAAGATGCACAATAAGGAGGAACTTGAAGAAAAATGGGCTGCATGGTCGAGTCACTAGAAGAAAACCATTACTACACCAATGCCACAAAGCAGCCTGTTTACAATATGCCAAACAGCACAGAGACAAGCCTCAAAACTTCTGGAACAAACTTATTTGGAGTGATGAGACCAAAATTGAACTTTTTGGCCACAAACATAAACGCTACATTTGGAGAGGAGTCAACAAGGCCTATGATGAAAAGTACACCATCCCTACTGTGAAACATGGAGGTGGATCACTGATGTTTTGGGGAGGTGTGAGCTACACAAGCACAGGGAACTTGGTCAAAATTGATGGCAAGGTGAATGCAGCGGGTTATCAGAAAATACTGGAGGAAAATTTGGACTCATCAGCCCGGAAGCTGCGCACAGGACTTGTGCACTTGGACATTCCAACATGACAATGATCAATTCAATTCAATTTTGTTTATATAGCGCCAAATCATAACAGCAGTCACCTCAAGGCACTTTATATTATAAGGTAAAGACCCTACAATAATACAGAGAGAACCCCAACAATCAGACGATCCCATATG
>VUQS01046184.1:0-13997 GCA_015108495.1 Heterochromis multidens
TCTGTATTATTGTAGGGTCTTTACCTTACAATATAAAGCGCCTTGAGGCGACTTTTGTTGTGATTTGGCGCTATATAAATAAAATTGAATTGAATTGAATTGAATTTGTATGGGAATTGAAAAGCCTGATGGCTGTGGGTGCGAATGATTTTCTGTTTCTCTTCATTTTGCAATGGAGAGAGAAGAGTCTTCCAGTACTGATGTTTCTTTGTTCTATAAAGATAGAAGAAGTTATAAAGTGGGTGGTCAGAGTTGTTCAGGATGGCTTCTAATGTCTTTAGTGTGCATCTTTCCACCACCTCCCCCAGCGTGTCCAGTCTGGCTCCAATTACAGAACCAGCTTTCCTCACTAGTTTGTCCAGTCTCCTTGCATCCTTGTTTCTGATGCTGCCTCCCCAGCAGACTGCAGCATAGAACAGCACACTTGCCACCACAGACTGACAGAACATCTGCAGCATTTTACTGCAGATGTCAAGAGATCTTAGTTTTCTTAACAAAAAGAGGCGGCTCTGCCCCTTTTTGTATAGTTCATCTGTATTCAGGGATCAGTCTAGTTTGATCTGCTGTGGCAAGCCCTAAAGGGAGCGGCCGAAAGAAGAAGATTTTTCTTTAAAGATATGTACTGAATTTATGTTAATGAAGACCAATTTTATTTTGATGCAAAGATTTGTACATTAGCAGGAATGTTGCACTGCATGGATGTGAAAGCAGTGGTATGTTTACATACAATAAAAACATTTTTGTCACTAAAAGGAGTGAATAATGGTGATATAATTATTGATCAGAATAATCACGTTATTCATTTTGGCCACAATTGTGTAGCCCATTTTCTATGTTCTACTGTAAGTAAAATATGGATTTATGGAATTTGCAAATCATTGCATTCTGTTTTTGTTTACATTTTACACAATGTCCCAACTTTTTTGCAATTGGGGTTGTATTTATGGGTGGCTGTGGGTTGGGCAGTAGCGTAAGTATTAGTTCCTTGCCCAGGCTGCCTTGTGGAATGTGTGAATGAGAAACAATTTGTGATGTAAATAGCAATCACATTTACATTACACAATTTGCTATTTAAGTGTAGCACATTTACTGTTTTATTTATTTCCATTCTACCACAGTTATAAGTTGGCTTAACAAGCAGCTAAATGAAAAGCAGCTGTCCAGAAAAGCACAGTGTCTGGAATCATTGGAGAATCCTGCAGTTTTAACCACAACAACAGGACTTAGGGTAGGTGACAATATAGTGAAATGATCTTTTTCCTTCATCCTTCCTCTTAGACATTACTGTAAGCTTAAACAGAATGTGAATTACTATTGTGCCATTCATCAAAGATAGAATCCCACTTAATATAAATGTGTATTTTATTACTGTCTTTCAAAGATCAAATGAAATAGTGAGGGAAGTGAAGAAAGTACACAGGAGTGGGAGATTAATTATTAGGGTTCTAGGAAAGCAAAGACCTATAGTGATTTGTATGTGAGACTGGACACTAGGGAAGGAGAAAATGACTTGTATCAATTGGCTAGATAGCGAGATCGAGCTGGAGAAGATGTGCAGTAGGTCAAGGTGAAGGTCAAGACAGAATACATCTATCCCCAACTGGTCACGGCAGACGACTGCCCCTCCCTGAGCCTGGTTCTGCCAGAGGTTTCTTCCTGTTAAAAGGGAGTTTTTCTTTCCCACTGTTGCCAAGTGCTTGCTTATAGGGGATTGTCTGATTGTTGGGGTTTTCTGTATTATTGTAGGGTCTTTACCTTACAATATAAAGCGCCTTGAAGCAACTATTGTTGTGATTTGGCGCTATATAAATAAAATTGATTTGAATTGAATGTATGTGAATGAGAGGGAGGCAGGAATGGTGAAGATGCAAGGAGCAGAGGTAGTGAAGGTAGATGAGTTTAAATGCCTGGGGTCAAACAAAGCCAAAGCAACAGACAGTGCAGAAGAAAAGTGAAGAAGAGAGTTCAGGCAGGATGGAGGCGGTGGAGATGAGTGTCAGGGGTGACTTGTGACAGAAAGATAGCTGCAAGAGTAAAAGGGAAGATTTACAAGATGGGAGTGAGTCCTCCTAGGGGGTCGCTGTAGCTCAGGAGATAGAGCATAGATCATCCACTAATTTGAAGGTTGGTGGTTCAATCCCTGGCTGCTCCAGTCTGCATGCCAAATATCCTTGGGCAAGCTCTCCAATGTGTCAGAGTGTGAATGGTAGATAGCACTTAAGCATAGGGAAAAAAATGCTTGTATGGGGCATGTTCTATAAAGCGCTTTGAGTGCTCAGGTAGAGTAGAAAAGCACTATATAAAAACCAGTCCATTTACCATTTGCTATGATGTAGTGCCACTAACAGTGGCAGAGTTGAAGATGCTAAGATCTTCTTTGGGAGTGACCAGGATGGACAGGATTAGAAATGAGTATATCAGAGGGACAGCTCAGGTTGAGCGATTTGGAGACAAACTTAGAGAAGCAAGGCTGAGATGGTTTGGACATGTGCAGTGGAGGGATATATAGCGCAGAGGATGCAATACCAGATACAAGAATACAAGATACAAGAATAACTTTATTGATCCCAAAGGGAAATTCGCATACATACATATACATACATATCTGCCAGGCAAGACAAAAAAAAGAGGAAGACCACAGACAAGGTTCATAGATGTAGTTAAGGTGGACATGCAGAGGGTGTGACAGAAGATGGAGGCAGATGATCTGCTGTGATGACCCCTTAAAGGGAGCAGCCAAAAGAAGATTTTTTCATTGTTTTTGAAGTGTAATGCCACATTTGAAAAGCAAGCAGTATTATTTTTATCCATTACAGCAGATCTGCAACACTGACACTACCTGAAGATCACTTATTTTTTTCAGGCACAGTTTTATCCTCAGACAGGTAAACCTGTTATATCTCCTATGGCGGCTGCTGGCATCACTCCTGCTGATGAGCGTGCTGGGAAGTCATCCAACAGACAGACGTGAGTTTGATTGTTTAATTTTTTCTCCAAATATACAGCTGATCCTGAAAGTATTCAGACCATTTCACTTTATGCCTATTCCATTATAAATTACAGAGTATACACTATACTTAAAGACCCATATGCCAAAGTAAAGATGTGCAATTTGAAAAATTGATTATATTTAAGTAATGTAACTATTTAGACCCAGTGGCAGCTCCTGCCAGATCTTTCAGGGTGGACAGTTGTCCAGAGATATTTGGTAAGGTCCCATTTAATTTACTGCACCTGTTCAATGACTAAATTAACAGCTAACAGATATTGCATTTAACAATTTATCTTTTCGGATTATCTCACATAACAATACCTTTAACCAAACTTTAGGGGTAGCTCAGGAGGTAGAGCAGGTCACTTACTAATCGGAAGGTTGGTGGTTCGATTCCTGGCTGCTCCAGTCTGCATGCCAAATATCCTTGGGCAAGATACTAACCCCAAGTTGCTCTCCGATGCATTCATCGGAGTATGAATGTGTATGAATGGTTAGACACGAAGCACTTCAGCACAGAAAAAGTGCTTGTATGAGTGGGTGTGAATGGGTGAATGAGGCAGTTGTATAAAAGCGCTTTGAGTACTCCGGGAGAGTAGAAAAGCGCTATATAAGAATCGGTCCATTTACCATTTACCATTTACTTTTCTCCGGGAAGTGTCTTGAATAATTCATCAACAGCATGGTGATAATCAACAGATGGGTTGCTAATTATTAGTTCATCTTCAAAGAAAATTGCTTAAATTCAGACATTTATTAATATCTATTATTTATTGGTAGTTATTTTTTTATAATTAATCTATCAAACGTCTATGTAAAGACAAGTACTTCAGTATTATTGAAAAATAATGAGCCCCACATATGATTTAGTCTTTCTTTCAAAGCAGGAAATTAATCAGTAACCCTCTTATTGAAATCTGTCATGTTCTCGACCTGCTTCTTCTCCATGGAGAATGCATGTGGTTAGTGCATTCAGACGTTATGGTTCCATTGCATTTTGCAGAAATGCTCCAATCGTTGTCATGGGAGTGGTTATGAGTCAGAGTGTCAGAAAAAGTCTGATGGAGTGAGTATTGCTGTAGAACCTTGTACAATGCCAGTGCACCACACCAGCTGTTGAATTCAGGCCTGTCATAGATAAGTGAAAGTTCAGTCTTAATTCCACCTTGTTAGCTCAGATTATGCCCTGACATCAGTGTTCTGAGTCTCAATAGAAAATCCATGGCAGTACTGTTCAAACAACTCTTTGGTGCAGTGTGCCACTCAAAAGGTGATCATTTCTCTTAAAAACAATACTGTCTTCTTGTGGAATTAATTTATTTTGAAAGTCATAGTAGTGATCCCTTTTCAAATTCTCAATATGTGTGTTATACACAAATAGTAAAAACAGCTCTACTGGTGTTGCCATGCTATTAACATGAATGTAGTCATTGTGCACTCTGTTGAGTAAAGGTTTTCTCAGTTTGTGATTTATTTACACAGATGTCTACTGTATCATTGGGAGGAGGAGATAGGCAGAGATAGTGGAAAAACAACCAAATTTCATTTGGCTATATTGTGTGTTTGAGTAAAGAAGCATCACAATTTGTTTTGGTTTTTTAGTTTGTTTTTCTTTTGTCTTTCTTTCTTTCTTTTTTTTTGAGGAAAGTATTGACAGGTGTCCCAATCCTGTAGGTGAATCCTGTAGCAAACTGAAATGTCATATGTGCTGCCATCTACAGGTTGAGACATCCATCACCTTGTATTCTTCTGATACACCATTAGCCCTTTGTTTTGTTTTGTTCCCCCCCCTTGTGAACATGTGCGTGTGGTCCTCACTAACATCCCACCCCCAATATCCCCAGCAACTATCTGCCTTTAAAGAAATAGGATCCACTAGCCCCCACTAGCCCCCATTTTCTTTTTCAACACTAGAGTGGACCATAAAAGGTTCAGAGAGCCTTAGCCTTTCTTCTCCCAGGGCCTTCCTTGATGTTTGTTGTGGTTTCTGTTATACTGTGCTCCTTCTCTTGGGATGAGCTGTGGTCCCTTAAGCTAGACAGACAAACAGTGTTTTTTAGTATGTAAAAATACATTAATTACATTTACACATTAACTATTTAAATACATATTAAAGGTTTCATACATAGAAAGCCATGAGCAATGCAGCAGTCTCTTCCATAAATACTTATGGGAATGGTTGTAAAATCAAAATTATTGACAGTGTTTAATTTACACAAAGGGTAATTAAAGTTTAAAAAAAATGCAGATAACAGAATTAGTTTCTTATTTTTGAGTGTCTCAAACCTGTTACCGTAAAAGCTTATTTGTTAGGACAAGATTTTTTTGAGAAGGTATGAACAATATTATTGGATATTCAGATCTACCTTATGCCCTCCACACTGCTTGGGAGGTTCTGGAGGGCATGTCTGATGACCACATGTCTCTCTTCTGCATTTGCTGGTACATCATGTCGACATGAGGCGTGATTTTAAACAGAATTGCAGAAAAAACTCAAACTCATTCTGCAGCATCCTCAGGAAACCAGATGTCTTTCTCATTGTGGTGCTGTTAAAAAAGCTGGATGTTAGAATAGATTAAAGCAGTCTGTGAGGTCATCTACATTCTCTCGGACCATGTTCACAGTTCTGCTGTTAACATTCCACCTTGTGGATGGTGCTCATGGCAGAACTATGTTGCAAACTTGTTGAGAATGGCAATGAATTTTGGTGACCTGGTAATAAAAACTGGTCATACCACCCAAATCTGAAAACAGTACCTTCACTGGTGGGATGTGAGAGGTTTCTTGCTGCATGATCACCTAGCTAGTTCAGCTACTTTACCTTTATCGTAATCAGTGAAAAGGCTGTTCAGTCTCTCCGAAATTGTGCTGCCAGTCATGTCAGCTGGTGCATCCAAGATGGGGAAAATTCAAAGAGAGTAGCCAATTGGACATCATTTTGTCCTTGCACAAAGGAGCAGATACCTGTACTGCTGCTGGGTTAATGTCCTCTTATGGCCCTGTTCAGCTCTCCTTGTGTAACATAAAGTGCTTTGAGTGCTCAAGTCGAGTAGAAAAGTGCTATATAAGAACCAGTCCATTTACCATTTGTAACAGCCCGTCTCCTGATATCTCCTTCACTCTTGAGACTTTGCTGTAAGCAAACCTTTTTGCGACGGCATGTGTGGATGTGCCATCCTTGAGGAGCTGGACTACTTGTGAAATCTGAATGGGTTGCAGCCTATCATCTCATGCTACCAGAGGTGACAAGGACAACAGCAAAAATCAAAACCTGCAAAACCAATCCCTTGTTGGGGACTGTCTAGTTTTTGCCTGTTCAGTGCACCTGTTCTCACACTGACTTTCACCAAAGCAGGTGAAATTAATTTACAATGGTTTATGCTTCCTAAGTGAACATTTAACTGACTTTGTGTTATACTGTGGTGATCATATATCACATGGCAGCAACTCAGTGCATTTAGACATGAAGTTCAAACTGAGTGTCAGAATGGGGGGAAAAAAGGTGATTTAAGTGACTTTGGACATGACATGATTGTTGTGCCAGGGGTGGTCTAAGTATTTCAGAAACTGATGATCGATTTATCAGCACAACCATCTTTTTGGTTTACAGAGGAAAAAGAAGCATAGAAAATATCCAGTGAGTGGCAGAAGGCTTTGTTAAAGTCAGAGGCCAGAGTGCTTCAAGCTGAAAGGAAGGCAACAGCAACTCCAATAACCACTTGTTATAACTGAAGAGCATCTCTAAACACAGTGAAATTTGAAACTGGCTACAGCAGCCACAGACCACACTGGGTGTTACTCCTGTCAGCTAAGAACAGGAAACTGAATTTTATTGCCTGGTCTGATGAGTCTCAAGTTTTGGTTTTTTTTTTATAAAATGAATACATTTTGCATTTTAGACCATTATAGCAATCTGATTTGTAATAGCTACATTTTTATGTTTTCTCTTCTCTTCTCTTTCCCCTCACCCCCTACCGGTCACACCAGATGGCTGCCTCTCCCTGAGCCTGGGTCTGCCAGGGGTTTCTTCCAGTTGAGAGAGTGTTTTTCCTTACCACTGCTCATAGGGGGTCGTTTGGTTGTTGGGGTTTTTTCTGTATTATTGTAGGGTCTTTGCCTTACAATATAAAGCACCTTGAGGCAAAATAAAACTGAATTGAAATGAATTGTTCTGCTAGTAGTATGATACTGTATACATCCTAAGCTTGAAATTTTTGACTGTAAATGGTAAATGGACTGATTCTTATATAGCGCTTTTCTACTCTCCCGGAGTACTCAAAGCACTTTATACAATATGCCTCATTCACCCATTCACACCCATGCGTACAAGCACTTTTTTCTATGCTTTTAAGTGCTTTTTCTAACATTCATACTGCATCGGAGAGCAACTTGGGGTTAGTATCTTGCCCAAGGATATTTGGCATGCAGACTGGAGCAGCCACGGATCGAACCACCAACCTTCCGATTAGTAAGTGACCTACCTCCTGAGCTACAGCCACCCCACTGTGGGAATGATGGTTGAAAAAACAGTTAACACTCTTTTTCTTGGGCTTTTGACTGTACCACATGGTCTTTAGTCTTGATTTATCATGTGTAAGAAGTCCTAAATGTGCTTAAAGTCATGGAAAGGTTAAAGTTAGAAATAAGCAATCTACCTTTGATGGTTAAAGAATGCCTGCCCTCATTAAAAAATAAGGATGGTTATGCAGCTGCTTATGACCAGTATTCAATTCAATTCAATTTTATTTATATAGCGCAAAATCACAACAACAGTCACCTCAAGGCGCTTTATATTGTAAGGTAAAGACCCTTACAATATAAAGCAATATACAGTATAATACAGAAAAACCCCAACAATCAGACGATCCCCTTCCTTTTGAATATGTATTTTTGGTCAGAGGACAGGACTGGAAAGTGTATGTTTGATTTTGTATTCCTCATGCTTGTGTTTTCTCCTTGTTCTCAGTGGAGACTCTGCAGGTCTGGATTCTAAATACTTTGAGAGGAGAGATGATAGCATCCCGATCTATGGTCTGTCATCTAATCCACTTCAAAGAGGTAAAGCCACTAATCTTTTAGAGCTCTGTATGGACTACAGATTAGCTTCAGTGTGTTCAGCATAAATTGTTTCACTTGGTGGCTTCACAGTGTCCATCTTTTTTGGGATGCACTAGTAAATCCAGGAGGCAACAAATCTAAACTTACCACAAAAAGTAAGGAAATTTGTGTCTGGTCAACTATTTCTTTGTTGTAACAATAGTTCTTGGCAATAACTCTTATACCGTTGGAAAATCTGTTTATTTCCCTTAAATGGTACCACATTTGTAAGGAAATGCATTTGTGGGTTGAGCAGCAGAATATGTTGAGTATGTGGGTTGCACCCGTGAAAAACTTGCCAAATTTTCTCTGCTAATGCCAAAAAGCTTATTCTGCTGTTGACTCTTGTTATGAGCTTTTGGTACCCCAGATGCCTGATTGGTGCCTGATTAGCAGCATCTTTGGGCATGGACCCTGCTACAGCGATTCAGTTGGTGTCTGCTGAAAGCATGCCACGTTTGACTGATCTGGGCCCATGCCATAGGGCAAAATGAAGCTGGTGTTCCGCAAAACCAAGTGACAGCATTATTTGGAGTGAGCCCTAGTACCATCTCCAAATTGAAGGCCAGGTTCCATATAACCAGGTGTGTCAGAGACAGGCCGTGAAGTGGGCGTACCAAGAAGACGACACCACAAGAAGAATTTTCCTCACCCTGTCAGCACTTAGGAACTCTAGGTTCTGCAACCAGTAGCAGTCCCATATCTTCCCAGTCTGGGACTGAACTCTGTCCTCCAAGATGACAACGCTCGTCCCCACAGAGCGAGGTTTATCAGACTACCTCCAGAATTTGGGAGTGGAGAGGATAAAATGGCCTGTCTGCAGTCCTTGCCTCAACACTGAACACTTGTGGCACACTTGTGCTTGGGCGTGTTGTTTGTGCCAGAGTGACCAACACAACCACACTGGCTGACTTGTGATAAATGCTGGTTGAAGAATCGGATGCCATTCTACAGCAGTGTGTGACCAAGCCGGTGACCAGCATGAGGAGGAGGTGCCAGGCTGTTGTGGCTGTGTATGGTTCTTCCACATGTTGAGGCCCCTATTTGTTAAATGAATAAATTGCTAATATGTCTTGTTTCTTCAGACTTCAATTATCCAATCCAATGAATGACACCAAACAAGAGTCAATAACAGTATAAACTGTTTGGCATTGGCAGAGTTTTTCATGGGCACAACCAACATACTCAACTCTGCTGCTCAACCCACAAATGCATTTTCGTTACAAATGTGGCACCATTTAAGGGGAAATAAACAGGCTTTCGGTATAAGATTTATTGCCAAGAAGCTTTGTTACAACAAAGAAATAATCGACCAAACACAAATTTCCTTACTTTTTATGCAAATTTTAGTGTGTTGAGTATAGCGTAATGCTAATTTCGGTGTCTTTTTAAAAAAAAATGCAAAGAAGAGAAAATGGGTTTTTGATTGACACATTGAATGAGAGTGATGATAATGTAATAATAATTCTATTGTTTGTTTGCTTGTTTGTTTTGTGTTCAGAGTTTCCTCAGAGTACAAAGCCTCCCATAGCTTCGGCTTACTTCTCTGCATAAAACAGAAGTTGCTTGATCTAATGAGCTGTAGGTGCAGAAATGTTACGATGGGAATGGATTTAAAACCATCAGTCATGTGTTCAGCTCTTGTACGAAACTGTTATTGACTTGTTGCATTGAGTAAACTTGTTTTAGTGAGTGTTTTTTTTTTTTTAATTCATGTGCAAAAGTTAATCTTGCAAATTGTTCTATATGGTGAATTCTAGTGATCATTGAGAATGCATTATTGTATTTGAATTAAAATTGTTCTGTTTTTCCTTGTACATTATGTTTCAGTAATTAAGTGGTTGTCTTGTATTTGTGTTTTTTGCTGTATACAGTGTAACCTTGAATAAACAACTTTTCCAGTGTCATTTCATTTCTGGATATCAATTTGTTTTAACTTGACATAAAATTGATTTAATCTCACCTTCAAATATTAAAAATGTTCAAAATAAAAATATCGGTGCTTTCTGCTGTTTGTTGTGCTTAGTATTTTATTCTTAAGTCAGTTTACCATTTGAACGACTAGATTATTTAGATTACCTTATACCCACAGCTGAGTGCATCATTACTGCTGTCAACTTTATAATGTTCTAATTAAATAAGTGCCAAAACAAAGCCAAACATTTTCACGGGTGACAATTTATCTGATTATTCTGAGTCGGCTGAATCTCAGAAATAGTAGTCAACAGCTTGATTGTTTATTATGTATGTATATACATATTATACTGTTTTTGTTTTTGTTTTTTTACATTGTAGACAAAACAACCATCTTCTTTATTTGGAAATGTGTGGATAATTCAGGACTAGATGTGTTTGGGGCGGGGAAGAGGCCAAGGGCAAATGGGGTGGAGAGCTGGGTCAGGATTGGCTAGGAATCCATGGCAGGCATGTAAACGTAGCGGAAGAAATGGAGATCCTTTACCAGGAGCATGTGGGGGATGGCCTCCACTGCCAGCATGGGAAGAATGACCATGACCATGTGGAGGGGGGCCTCCACTGCCAGCATGGGGAGGATGGCCATGACTGCGGTCATGAGCATGTGAAGGGGGCAGGGGAGGACGACCATGATCATGAGCATGTGGAGGGGGACCGTGACCGTGACCATGACCATGACCATGTGGACGGGGTCTTCCATGATGATGTCTACATACAGGCTCTTTTTCACCAGGGCCAAGGGCAGTAGTGTTCTGTTAAGAACAAAGCCAACAGAGAGTTAATTTTAGTGCATTTCCCCATAATATACCTATTTATAATATAAGTGCAAAATTATGGCTACAAATGTAAGAGGTTTTTTATTATAAGCATTTTTAATTGCCTTTTGAAAAAAAAAAACCAAATGTATACAATTTATTGCAAAACTGTTGTTGGACTTACCACTGCAGGATAGAAATCACACTCAGTGGACAGGAGTCCCTTTTCACTGGAATAAGATGAACTGCAGAAAGCATAACGCTTTAAAAAAGGAAGAAGATAAACAATGAGAGCTAACAGGAAACTGAAATGGCCATCAAAAAAAGGTATTTGACATAAGGGGTTAGGAATGCTGGAAGTTCTGTACTGTCTGTCTTTAATTTAACAGTACTTAAATTCGGTACACAGCATATCAAAATGTGACTTAGAATTTTCTGAAGTGTATGACTGTACTTACAGCTCTGTCAGGACAGAGCGGAACACATGCCTCAATTATGATTCTAGAGCCAATTGGGCAACGAGTCTCCACAAGGACAAACTCAGCATAGTAATTCATTCCTAATGTCATCACATACTACAAGAAAAGAAGGTACAGGGTTAAATAATGACTGATCATATGAGTTCACAAATACAGTTACAAGCATGCATGCATGGTTATGTTACAGCTGCAGAACAGTGACCTCTGTGTGTGTGTGTGTGTGTGTGTGTGTGTGTGTGTGTGTGTGTGTGTGTGTGTGTGTGTGTGTGTGTGTGTGTGTGTGCGCGCACTTGAGACAGAACGAGCGAGAGAGAGGAAGAGAAAGATTCCCTGTACCCCAGATGATATCCGTCCCACTTCCTTCAAGATGTAGTAATACTGGTTGCTGGTGTTCTTGTTGAATTCTGTCACTGCTTCATCAACAGACTTTAGACCTTCAGAGTTGTTGAGTGGCATCAGTATTGGACAGTCAGGGCAGATGAGCATCATCTCCATCTTAGTTTTTACTACAAACACAAAGAGTTGTTGTAGTAAGTGAGTGTATGTTGTGAGGGTTCCAAAATCATTGTCTGAGGCTTTTTTTTTAGCATTTTCTTTCAATGGAATCATTCTTAAATCTTTCAAATATTTCCTCTTGCAGTCTTTCACAAGATAATTAACCCATTCTGTTTTTCTGCAGTCAAACTTAAAT
The DNA here is from genome assembly GCA_015108495.1 of Heterochromis multidens. Classification (NCBI taxonomy): domain Eukaryota; kingdom Metazoa; phylum Chordata; class Actinopteri; order Cichliformes; family Cichlidae; genus Heterochromis; species Heterochromis multidens. The sequence goes on from VUQS01046184.1 coordinate 11,990, forward strand.
AAATTATGAAATGAGTCTAAAATCTAAACATTATACTGTTCTTTTTTTTTTTTTTTACCTGCTTTAAGGGTTAAACCATCCATCAGATGTACATATAGTGAGTCTATCTTTGGCCACTTCAAACATATTTTTGAAAATGCAGACCTTTAAGTCCAACAGCCTTGGAGTAACAAGGAATCAGAAAAGATTCTAGACGCTTTGATCTATCTTATCTACGCTTAACCATTCGGTACCTTCTTCTCTGTGAAACGGTGATGATGCAGAGAGAGCCCACCTTGTCGTGTGTCACACTGATATTTGGTGATGGTGGCATCACCATCTTTTACAGTCATCAAAACAGTGCAGTTGGCCATCACTGCCTTCAGAGAAACACAGAGAATACATTTTACTTCACAACATCACTAAAGAAAAAAAATAACTTTTGCATAATTTGGCCAGAATACTATGTCCACCTTCTGGCCATAGGTGAATGTTACATGGAGCCTGTGGGGGGAAGTGGATTAAAGAAACAGCTGCTTTGCATTTACCCGATCAGTCTCATCACGAATTTCACAGTCCTCAAAGGGTTGTGGGTTGATGGTGTGGCATTTTGTCTCCCGAAGGTCCAGTTGCAACTCTACATTACATCCGCCATCAACCTAGAAAGAGCAGAGAGTAAGATTGTTATTCACAACACTGAAGCAGTTTCCTGTATCAACACACTAACACCCTAACAGACAAACGCTGTTTTTGCATAACAAGGTATGATATAATGTACAAATACAATAAACAATAAAAAAAAAAACATATTTCAAAAGAATTATGGGCTCGATTTGCAGAACATATGGTGCTCACAGTCTCTATCGTGTGTGCACATACATACACTTATACTATAACCTATGTATGTACACCTCTTTGTTACACTCTGTGCTTTTATATAACTACCGCATATCACAAATGTTTTGTCTGCTTTCTTCTATTGTTTATGTATTGTCCTGTTTTTTTGTTTATTGTCTCTATGATCCTTTTGGCAAAGTGGAAAAACTCAGAATTCCCTAATCTCAAACCTGAACTGCAAATGCGCACAATTACTGGTCCTTTGTAACTATCATACCTGTTCCACTTTGTTGCCTTGGACTTCATGCAGTCTGAACTTGTAGCCGTGGTCATGTTGCTCGTTGATGCGATGCACTGCCTTATGTGCTGCTGCAGGACCGTTACCTTCACTGCATGTTACTTGCTCCAAAGTTGGAGCAGCACTGCAAAGCAGGACTGCTGACAAAAGAAGTGTCAGGACATGTAATGTCCTCATGGTGCAGAGGAGAAGGCTGGAGCAGGCCTCTGCAGACAGGGCTGTTATATAGAGTGGATTGGTTAAGATATTTCAGTGGGATAGAGAGACAGAGTGATAAACAAGATAGGAAAAAAACAAGATAAAGGATAAATAAACAGAATTGACCAAAAGACAAACATAAACTTTAACCAGAGCACCTCAGCATATTTTGAAATGTTTACTGAACTAGTCAGTTTCATCATACTTCTTACACTGTCAATATTTAAACTAGAGCAAATGTCATCAGAGGATTTTTGCAGTCCCAGAATTTACATTTTATTTTTTCCACATCATTACAATCAAAATCTTTGAAGATTTGGCTTAACTTTGTTGCACTGATTTGTATTTGTAATAAACCAGGGTAGCTGTTTAACCCTTTCATGCATAGTGGTCACTACAGTGGACAGCTATTCAAAAGCTGTTCTCTTGTATATGCATGTGTTTTGTTGTTATAGTTGCATATCAGCCAACACAGTGGATGCTTGTGCATCATCCCATACAATGTCACCTATTACCCAGTCTGGGCACAAACCAAAAAAATATGTTTAGATTAATTAAGAGGTGGTAAACATGACCTTACAAAAAGTGCCAATAGATGCCATGATGCTGCATGCACACAAAAACAAAGTATGTCTCCATACAAACACCCTCAGGAAAAAAATCTTGACTGAGGTTCTTATAATTCATGCATGAAAG
>VUQS01046186.1:0-19867 GCA_015108495.1 Heterochromis multidens
CAATTTGACGTTGAGGAACATTGTGGAATACTACAAAAACAATCTTTTTACGCACTCTTTCACAGATTGGAGAGCCTCTGCCCATCTTTACTTCTGAGAGACTCTGCCTCTCTATGACATCCCTTTTATAGCTAATCATGTTATAGACCTGATGTCAATTAACTTAATTAGTAGCTAGATGTTCTCCCAGCTGAATCTTTTTGGGCTTTCTTGCATTTTCAGCCATCTGTTGCCCCCGTGCCAACTTTTTTGGGACCTGTAGCAGGCATCAAATTTGAAATGAGTTCATTTAGTGGATGAAGGTGTACAATTTCCCAGTTTCAACATTTGTTATGTTATCTATGTTCTTTTGTGAATAAAATATTGGCTCATGTGATTTGGAAGTCCTTTGGTTTTCATTTTGTTCAAATCTAAAGAACGTCCTAACTTTTCCAGAATTCGGGTTGTATTTACTTGGTATCAGATTGATAACAAAAATCTTAGTATCACCCACCACTAACAGCCAGTGGCAATGAAAGGTCAGGCTGAACATCAAAGTTTAACTGCAAGTTGTTTTAATGCTGATAATAAAGAGGAAGAAAAGAAAAAATGACTGTCACAGTTTTCAGATATAGTATCACAGGATGAGCATCAGCAGTAATATTCTTTGCAGGATATCAACTACTTCTTAGATGAAAACTTTGGTAGACAGTTTGTGGAAGTCATACTTTTTCCCAGATGTTGACAGATTTGTTTATGCTCATAACTCTGGAGCTGGCTGTATACAACTATTTAAAAAACTAAATGACAAACTAAAGCAGTTCAACAGCAGCTCTGCAGTTATGGTAGGAGATGATTGGATTTGTACCACCCATCACTCATATTTTTGTATCATTGCTGATAGGAATACAGGAGAATCTCATCGACCTTTAGGTTCGCTCCTATCCACCATCATTACAGAAAAATTGTCTCACAGATGTGTGGAGGAAGCTCCATCCAACTGTTAGGCAGTATACATATGTGAAGGTCTCTGAAGGCAGTGTGAAGGCTGCCAGACTAGACAGAATTTGTTAGTAAAGCAATTATAGTATAGTAGTAGTATATTATAAAGCGGTGTCTAATATTAAAGAATTTGTTTCTATTTGGGGAGTCAGTAGTATTTTGTGCAATGTCATTGACGAAATATTAGTTTTGAATTTTTGAGGAAAATCAGACCAATGAAAAATAAAATTTCAAGTTTAACATATATACAATTGCAACTGCAACCCCCAATAAAGGGCTGGCTAAAGGTCTTCTTTCCTCTCCTCACTGCCCTGCATGTTGAGAGTGAGTATGGGAAAGGGGCAGCTAATTTGATTAATCAATTTCAAAACAATTACAGGCAAAATAAATTATTTCTACTGGAACTCTTGATTTATTTTTATTTAATAATATTAATATTTAACAGTCCAATGCTTTTGATACAACAATACTTTTCATTCAGTATAGCCACACCCATATCACAATGTGCCTATATGTAGAGAAGACTTACAAAGACAACTACACAAGCATGCACATATTACCCACATACAAACACAAATCACATCTGTATTGTCAGTTTAATTAATAAACACATGCTTAATTTTTTAATTTTAAATTTGCTTGCTCATAGGGGATCGTCTGATTGTTGGGGTTTTTCTGTATTATTGTAGGGTTTTTACCTTACAATATAAAGTGCCTTGAGGCGACTGTTGTTGTGATTTGGCGCTATATAAATAAAACTGAATTGAATTGAATTAAACTAATTTTTAAGAACTGAATAATTTTGTTCTGTGTTATTTTCTATGCATGTAAAGGCTTTTTTTTTGGAATGTACATAATCCAAAATGTTCCAAAATGCTTTTCCTGCTGACAAGGTATACTGTATAATAAAACATTGCAAAATTAAATATGAATTTCAGATTTCTAATGAATTGTTGAGTATTCGCTAAATATGTGGTATGTGCATATTTCAGGAAATTAAACATTAAATAAGTATACAAAATGATATGTCAGGTATCCAGTTTTGGTGCATTTATATACAATATTTCAAAACTGGATACATCAAAGATCAAATTAGTATGTGAAAAGATGCATGAAAACATCTTTACCAGATTAAATATTAGGATATCACACATATTTCATGGATTTGGAGTTGGGAATTTTACGGGTCCAGTCTTTTCCATTTACGGAGATATCTCAAAAATGTACCTGCCAAAGATCCCTCGAGCATCCTTCTGGACATTGTCTATATCTGTGATGAATACAAAGGTATTACTACTTCAGATAGTGTCATATTTTAGTGCTTTTATTCCATTGGTGGTTGGTGAATGTTTGGAGTTGGTGGTTGGGATGGTTTTGGACTATTTCACCTTTAACTACTCTTTGTATGGTTTTCCTATAAAAAGGAAATGATAGTTTTCATTAACTTGTTAATTGTGCTTCTGAACTCAAAGTTGTTTTACCTCATGGCATTCCTCCCTGGGGAGGGCTTGCCTCCCCTTCAATTTGGCATGGGGTCAGACTTATGGCTGCTCCATTTTACCTGTGGAACAGGTTCTGTTGGCAACTGGGGACCAAATCGGCTATGAAAATAAAACGTATAGCTCTTGTATGAATAAGGCCATTGTAATGTTTGTTAGAGAGGAACATTTTGTTTATACATTGGTTGGGAAGGGCCTAAAATTAGATAACCTTCTTGTGGCTGTCTCCTCAATGTTTGTACCATCAACAAGGGTTAACGTGTCCAGTATACACCCATTCATTCTAAACGAACTCATTGAAAAAGAGCTCATCTGGTTTGGAAAATTCACTAGCAGATTTAAAACTGTCTGGGTTATAAAAATGCCAGATTGAAGCACGTCCATTCTCTGCAGAGACAGGCTTTTATGTATCTAAATGACACTTCTAAAACTTTGGAGGTGTCATTTAAAATAAAATATGAAAATGTTTTTTAAACTCTTTATGCAAGCTCTGGCAGCATGAAATGCTTCAAGTGATGTTGGACATAAATCATAAATCATCATGCTCACACGATGAGAAGGCAATGGGGAGTAGCTCAAGTGTGTGGCAGCCAATGGGCTACCATGCTGCTGGTGGTAGCCTGCTTGCAAGGCAGCAGACAGCAGAGGAGACCGCAACCAGCAACCCACAGGCTGAAACAAGCAACAACACAACAACTTATATTGGAAACACCAGAATTGAACATAATAAAAATAACAATGATAGACAGGACACAGATGAAAATGGGAATGATGAACAAAAGGAGGGAGGAAGTGATGCTGTTCCAGGCGAGTCAGCAGGCCCAACTCCAGTGGTACAGAGCGAAAATGAGAGCGAACAAGAACAACTTGGGGATGACGACACGTTGTCTCAGTTTTCAGACATTGTGTCACAAGATGATCAACAGCGTTACTTGTTAAAAGAGATCAATGAAGTTTTAGATGACACATTTGGTAGACTCAAGGTTGAAATTACAGACTTCGTCTCCGATGTAGATTGGTTTATAAAAGATTTTGGTTTAAAAAAAATATTGACCAAACTGAGCAAAGAAAAAAGAGGAAAGGCCCCCCTGAAAGCATGACAAAGCATGGGTGATACACAAGGGTGTCTTGGAAGGTCTTTCTTGGAAGGGCCTGATTATTCTGTCTCTTCCTTCTTTGGATCTATCCATAAGGATAGTATCCATTAGGATAGTATGTGAGTAGGAACTTTAAATATTAATGGAGGAAGAGATAGAATTAAGCAGAGATGGTAACTGAACTGATAAAAACTAAAAACAGACATCATTCCTACAGGAAACACATAGCTCTCTTGATAATGCTGTTGATTTGGAAATTACTTGGAAAGGATCTGTTTTTTTTATGTAATGGTACAAGCCTCAGTGCAGGTGTTGCCATTCTCTTCTTGGAGTACCTTAATTTAACAAACAAATTTCATTACAAAATAGAGAAAAGCAGAATTCAATTAGTACAGGGCACAATTAGAGACATGCCCTTTGTGTTTATAAATGTTTATGGCCATAACTCTAGTACCGAACGTCTTAGACTATTTGACAAATGAAATTATAAACTCAAACAGCTATAGAGTAATTCATTTATAATAGTAGCTGGAAACCAAACATCTAACTTCTCTTGCAAATTTGGCTTGTGTGTGGCATGTGGAGAAAATCTAATCCAGGTGTTAAACAATAGATATGGGTCAAAGTTACGGAAGACACTGTGAAACACTGCCAATATTGGCAGTTTAATTCATGACAAGGCCTTCTGTCAATATTTTAGCCTTTTTTGGAATCAGTGGGGGTTATGAAAAAAATCACTTTCAATCACTAAGTCATTGATGGGAGATGGGGAAAGCTCAAATTAGAATCTTTTGTCAGCCCATTTACATTAGCAACAGAAAGGGATAGTATACAGGAATTAGAAAGGGAAACTTGATTGCTTGAGAATAAGACCATCAATGGGAAGGGAAGCCATAGCAAAGCAAAAGCCATAGCTTCCTTATGGGACCACAACAACTAGTCGAGCAGAGATTAGGAGACTGGCCTTATAGTTCTACAGTGAACTTTCCAATGCTGAAAGTTGACTCTAGTTGCATAGATATCATATTAGAGGGACTACCCAAGTTGGATGAGTCACAGAATGCTTCTGTGGAGCCACCCCCTTCCTTTGAGGAGATCAAAGGACTCCCTGCAGAGTTCTATAAATTATTTTGGTATGTGTAAGGAAAAGACTTGCACAATTTCTTTACTCTGGGACAATACCACTGAGCTGCAGAAGAGTGTTTTTGTCACTACTTCCAAAAAAAAGGAGATCTTGGTTTGCTTAAAAACTGGAGACCAGTGTCTCCTCTGTGTAGACTATAAAATAATAGTAAAAAGTTTCTCAAATAATCTTAAGGACTGTTTGCATTCTATTATCCATAACAGTCAGACTTCATGCATTCTGTAAATAATGGACAATGATTCGTGATATCATTGACCTATCAGTGATAGGATGTAGGTCTTTTCTGTATAGATCAAGAAAAAGCTTTTGAGTGAATTGTTTTTTTTTCGGGACATTTATACTGTAGCTTTCAGGTTTTGAAGAAAATGTATTTTATTGATTAAATTGCTGTATTCAAGTGCTTCTGTTTTGTTGAAGATAAGAGGGGGACTCGGCAGACCAGTCCCTGTATGGATTAGCAGGGTTGTCCATTGTTTGGTAACTTGTATGCTCTCGCCATTGAGTCCCTGTTGAACCAGCTTAGGCAGGGTCTCACGGGGTTAACCTTTGATGCAGATGCAGCCATTACTTTCAGCTGAGCTGCAATGGAGCAGAGAGGGGATGAAATGGCTTGGGGTTTTTCTTGGCAATGAAGATATTCAGAGGAAAAACTGAGAGGGTGTAGGTAAGTAAATTAGTGTCTGATTATTTAAATGGACAGGTCCAGCTACAGCTGTCCTATGGGGGAGATGTCTGGTTGTAAATTATTGGGCTGCCTTGATGCTCTAGCATCACCTCATGGTTGTGTTGAGCCTCCACATGCACTGGGTGCAGGAAATACAGAAGAGGTTGGTTAACTTCTTGGGGAGCTTACCTCTGGATTAAATCTGCGCTACTTTTTTAAACCTCTGTCTGAAGGTGGACAGGGGCTGATTTACATTTGTAGTTGCATTACAGCTTTTCATCTTTGAACTGCTCAGTGTTTCCTGTACCACAAACCATAGGTATGGTCTGAAACAGCTTCTGTGTTGCTAGTGTTTTGATCCCAGTTGATCTGGGCCGGCTCTCCAGGCTGGCTCTCCGTCTAAAGGGTCAGAGTCTCTGTCCTTATGAGTATTACCCTAGTAGGTTAACAGAAAATAATCTAAGCCGGTGGTGGGGTGACTCGCCCAGCTGCTAACTACCTCCATCCGGATGCCTACCCCACTGTCCTCTGATGATCTCCTGCTTAACTAGCAACCCTGAGTTAGGTGGAATCAACAGCCATGCCCGTTAACGGCAGCTCCCCCGATGATCAGTGGCACTTGGTAAGTTGCTAGGTTTTACTTTAGTGGCCTGGAAAATAGGCCCCAGGGATCTGTTAACTTTAAGGGCTAGAATAACCTATAAGAACCTTCAAAAGATTTTAGTACTCATACACAAGTGTTACCTTTACTGTTAAAAAGAACTCAAAAAAGGGAATGTCCACAAAATTAATTTGAATTGCAGCTAGGATATTTTATTTAACCAATTTTGGCAGGGGCAAAGCAAACAGCTTAATCAGTTAATAATGTTACATAACCAAATCAGTTTAAAATTCAGTATTTCAAAGGAAAAGGAATAAGGAAAATTATAAAACTTTAAATTTTAAATTGGTTTGATTATTCTGAGAAAAAGGGAAAAATAGTAAAACTTAAAATAATCAATTCAGTTTAAAATTTAGAATAAAAAAAGGGAAAAAATAGTAAAACTTAAAATATTCAATTCAGTTTAAAATTTGGAACTTAAAGAAACAGATTGATTTGATTGTTATAAGTTTTACTATTTTTCTAAGACTTAAAATCTTAAAGCAAAAGGAGAAATAGTAAAAGTTTGAAATAATCAAACCTGAACTGTTGCTAAATATCCAACACCGGTTTTATAATATCAACAATCATTGCTGAAAATGATGGGTGTTATGGATGTGTGGCGGAAACTCCACATGCAGATAAGCAGTATACATATGTGAAAGTGTCTGAGGGCAGTGTGAGAGCAGCTAAACTTGAGAGGATTTACGTTAATCAGATACATAACAACAGGTTGATTAGGGCAGTAATATCTTCTGTTGGTTTTTCAGATCACCATTTAGTACTCTTAGACATCTTCCTACTGGCACATTCTCAGCACTGCTCATGTTGGCATTTTAATGTGCAGCTGATTCATGACAAGTATTTCTGTCAGTCTTTTTTTGACTTGGACTTGACTAGAATTACTGGAAGCTAAGAAAAAGAGACTTTGATAACCTAGCTAGATGGTGGGAGGTAGCGAAGACACAGGTTAGAATCTTCTGTCAACAATATTCTACACATGTGACAGCTGTAGAGAAAGATCGTATTGAGGAGTTAGAAAGAGAAATTAGAGCATTAGAGGACAGGATTATTAATGGGACAGATAGTAATGGCAAGGCAATGAAAGGAAGGCTTTAGGAAGGTTTCTTCACGAAAGAGCTAAAAGTGCTTTAGTTAAAACTCAGGTCACTACCATAAAAGTAATAGATGCTCCAACTTGGTTTAGAGATTAGATTAGAGTTAGAGAGGAGACTTCGGGAATCCAATCAGATCATGAGCCTTAAACTTCCAGATGGGTTTGTTACGTCTGACCTCCCAGAGATGAGGAAAGCTGCTGTGGAATTCTGTTCAAACTTGTTTAGTGCTGACAACTGTGATTTAGACTGTGTGGCTGAAATACTGAAGGGACTGCCTCGGCTGGGTGAAGTGGAGTCTGCTTTGCTGGAGTCTGCCATCTCTTTTGATGAATTCTCTGCAGCAGTGCAGGAGCTAAGCTGTGGTTGGTCATCTGGGATTGATGGACTTGCTGCAGAATTTTAAAAGCACTTTTGGAACCTGCTGGAAATGGACCTGTATGAAGTTATGATGTACTGTATGGATTCTGGCACCTTGCCGCTGAGTTGCATGAGGGCAGTCCTGACGTTGCTGCCCAGAAAGATAGATTTGGGCCTACTAAAGAATTGGAGACCTGTTTCATTGCTGTGCATGGACTATAAGACTGTTGCAAAATGCCTAGCTAACAGACTTAAAGACAACATGGATATGATCATTCATGTTAATCAAACGTACTGTCTTCCTGAACGGACCATGATGGACAATTTCTATAACGTTATTGACGTGCCAAATTCCAAGAGCTGGACATGGGACTTTTTTCTGTTGATCAAGAGAAAGCATTTGATAGAGTTGATCATCATTACTTGTTTAGAACTTTAGAAGCCTTTGGTTTTGGTAAAAAGTTTATTTTATGGATTAAGCTGTTGAATTCAGGTGCTACTGTTTTATTGAAAGTGGGGGGAGGACTTAGCCGACCTGTCCCTATCAGGGATGCTGTATGCTCTGGCCATCGAGCCTCTTTCGGAACAGCTCAGGCAGGGCCTCACAGGGTTGACCTTTGCAGGTGAAGGTAAAAGCACAATGAGTTTGTCAGCATATGCTGATGATATAATAGCCTTTATAACTGAGCAAAATGACATCAGTATTCTCAAACAAAAACTGACGCTATACGATCAAGCTTCTGCTGCTAAGGTCAACGATTCAAAAAAAAAAAGTGTTTAGGCGTGTTTCTCGGGAGTGATGACTTCCAGAGGAAAAATTGGGAGGGTTTGGTTGAAAAAATAAGTGCTCAATTGTCTAGGTGGGCTTGGGTCCAGCCCCAGTTGTCCTATAGAGGGAAGACCTTGGTTGTTAATAACCTGGCCGCCTCATACTCTGGGACCATAACTGAGCCTCCGAAGACTCTTAAGGAAATATAAAAGCGACTGATGAGCTTCTTCTGGGGAGGATTTTATTGCTTGAGATCTGCTTTGTTGTTTTTATCTGTGTCGGAAGGGGGTCAGGGTCTGATTGACCTTCGTAGCTGCATAGCAGCATTCCATCTTCAGACTGTGCAGCGATACCTTTACCATAGGCTGTGGTTTACAACTGCATCCATGTTGCTTTGCAAAATAAGGAGTTTTAACTATGACAAACATAAGTTTTTTCTTGACCTGACAGATGTAGACCTTTCAGGGAAGTCCTCTTTTTATCAGTAGGTTCTCCATACTTGGAAAACTGTCCTGAGAGCTAAAAGGGACTGCTCTCAGTTGTGTGGAAACATTGTGAGGAACCTCTATTCCATAACCCCTCTATTCAGAGCATGATGCTCAACTCTGCTAGTGCTCAGAGGTTTCTCATAGCAGCTGGTCTGACAAAGCTGGAAGATCTGAGGTTAGTGGGACAATGGAAGACTGCTGCAAGGTTGGCTCAGCACACTGGAGTGAGATCTCTGCGGCTCCTGGAAAGACTACTGGAAGAGCTCATGAGTGGCCTTCCTGGCACTTTTAGGCAGGCACTGGGGACTTTTTCTGCAAGCGACCGGTCAATTTTAGTACCCGACTGCATCTTTCCTTCACTGATCAAGATGAGAGAGAAGGATCACTGCTGTCTTTTAAAACACCTGAGCTATGTGAACTGTCAGAGGTATCGAATAAGGCTTTGTACGGTGTGGCTGTTAAGGTTGGTTGGTGTCCAAGAGTCAAGGTGGTTTGGTGTGCTGGCACTGGGTTCATCTCCTAGGGGTAGCTAGAGCTCCTTGTACAAACCTCCCATAGAGAAACGTAGTGCAGCTCTCCAGTGGAGGGTGGTACATGGGGCCATGGCCACGAACAGACATGTAGCATGTATAGATCACAGAGCTGGAAGTCATTGTTTTTTCTGTTAGGCTGAGGAAACATTACAGCACTTGTGGCGTCGTTGTCCCAGACTAGCTAGTCTTTTCCCTCTACTGCCGCAGTGGCTCAGTGGTTTAGGGGTGGTTCCAGAAGATAGTGTTTTTATTTTTGGTCCTAAATACTCTGAAATGCAGTGCAGGAAGGTTTGTTTAATTAATTTTGTTAATAGGACAGGCAAAGCTGAGCATTTGGCTCACTAGGAGAAATAAGATGAAGGGGACAGTGGCTGCTTGCCATAAAATAGAATATGTATATCATAAAGTGATGTCTGATATTGAGGAATTTGTTTATTTTGGGGGTTAATGGTGATTTGTGCAATGTCACTGAAAAACAGCTAGTCTTGAACTTCTGAAAAAATTTGATCAATATGCCGTTTCTTGTTCTCCCCCTGAAGGGAGGGAGTACGTAATCGGTTCAGCTTGTTTGTCTGTTTGTTAGCAGTCAAGCGTCCACAGTTTTCAAGATATCATTTTAAATTTTTGTGTGATGGTAGATGTCAATAGCAGCTCAAACTGATTTAATTTTGGTGAAAATCGGATCAAGGTCAAGGTCACACCAAATGTGAAAATCAGTTTCATATTACTTTATATTACACAATTTTTTATGGCTCGTCTTCAAACTTCACGACAATATACTAGGCATGGGGGACATGAGTACCTAGGTTGGCTAAACATTTGACCCTAACCTTCACTGTTAGGCTTAGGCTAAAGTTGACTTTGGAAAAAAAAAAACTCAAGAAACCATACTGAGTATAATATATCATATGAAAGGGCATGGAGAGAGCTGTACGACACAAATTTTATTTTTTCAATACAACACCATATGACGTCACAATGACACCACTGAAGTTAGCATGTTTGATAAAAACAGGCTGACATCATCATATTGTAATAAAAACAAGCTGATGTCATTATGTTGTAATAAAAACATCATCAAAACATCGAGTTTTATTATAGCCGTTGCCCTTCGTGGGGAGTTCTGCTCTCTGAGTGCTCCTGTTTTTTTTGTATTTTTGGGGGGGTGGGGGGTGTTGGGGGTTACAATTGCGATTGTGTATATGTTAATTTTTACTTTTCTTTCCCTGTTGAAAATGGAGAATTGAACCAATAAAGGGCCTGTTAAAGGTTAAAGTTCTCTCCTCTCCTCTCCTCTCCTCTCCCCTCTCCACTCTAACATCTGTGATAGCAGCTGGGTGCAGATTCTGTTCTGGAATAGCTGCCTAATATAATCACAGCTAATAGCATTATACTTCACACTATTTACATACTCGCTGAATAAATTTCATTGCTCCCATCAGATCTACGAACCGTCCCACACCTGCATTTGCTGCTTCCTTTCCCTTATCTGTAACTCACATCTTCTTTTGCACATCCTACTTCCCTTCCGTCTTTATTTATTACCCCTTTCACCATTTTGCTTTTTATCTCTTCTTCAGAAAAAAAAGATAACAAAAATATAAATTTATTAGATTATATCAACCTCTCTATCATTTATGTTTATTGTCATTTACTCTCACGGATGTGTGTCTCCTGTGGTGGAACAAGAGACACATATACAATGATGAGAGATCTTTGCAGTGTTCTAAAGCTGTCATCAGCAACATACAGCCAGCAGGTAACCAGGTTACAGGAAAGGAGATGCATGGCACCTTGTGTGTGTTGGTGTGTATATGCGTCCACACGTGTCCTTGTCACCGTAAGGACACAAAGACATGGCTATTATTGATGAGCGAAAGACAAACACACACACACACACACACACACTGCTGCTTTATTAGTGTGTGTGTGTGCCAAAGTCTTAACTCTTAAAGGTAAACAGTTTTGATACTTAAAAAGAAAATGGAAAAACTTTACAGTGTCTGATAGAAGAACACTGAGATCTAATGGCTTCTTACTCAGTGTTGACAGAGTTTTGATATATTATTTGTGCTTTCTTTGTGAATTTTTGATGTCGAAAAAACTGAATATTTAATCATTGAAGGTAGCTATGAGACGTGCGTCAAAGCAGGTTTTGTGGTTTTTGATGACACTTTATTCCTTTAATGATGTAGCTATTCTGTGTTTATGATAAATGTTAAAACTTTCAAACCCATTCTGAAAGTTTATGGCCGCATTTTTTGCACATTTTTACTCATTTCTGAAAGTATTTCTGTCATTAGATGATAAAACAGAACAGAACACGAGCCAATGGAACTACATTTCATTGATATATATTTACTCCTCACCATCACAATTTAGGCAATAAAGGCTGCATACTACATATCATATATATGTTTGGAAAAGTTTCTAATGTAAATGAGAAAATAAGGTATTTCTAGTTATTATCTCCGCCTGCCTAACAAATATCTTATTACTGAATTGTGCAACGTAAAAATACGTCTAAAAAAATTACTTTTGAGCAGCAAGAAGAGTAAACAACAACGGCTGTTGTCATGTCTGTATTATTTGTATTTCACATCAGTGTTTTCATACTAGACTGCAAGACAGATGAACAAAATGAATAATGAGCACCTCAACAATGTCAGCCATTGTAGCAAAGCAGCCAGAGCCAGCCCTGCTGTCAAATTATCTGCTATGACAAATAATATCTTCATCATTCATAATAATCATTCCCACCACTCGAAACAAACAGGGCAGCTGGTAGGCTAGGCATGGGCCAGACTGACCAATAGAAGCTGTTCATACTGAAGAGGCCAGGGAGCATCCAACCCTCAACTGTAATTATTCTCAATAGAAGCCTCATCTCTCATCACCATGACCTGACCTCCATCCTGACATTGTGTGTGTGTGTGTGTGTGTACGTGTGTGTGTGTGTGTGTGTGTGTGTGTGCATGTGTGTAAAAAGAAGAGAATGAGTGTATAACACGGAAGAGTTGGTGCACAAGAGACGGATTTGGAAGATGACGTAAATGGATGAGGCATGAATGGAAGTCCCAGGGTGTGAGGGAGACATGACACCTCATTATTCAGGTCTTGGACTGCATGTGTGTGTGTGGTATGTTGCACTAGAGGGCAGGGGGTTTAGGGAAGCCAGATGTCGCGTGAAACAGAAACACACAAATACTGTACAACCACAAACCCCCTGCCCACCATTTTTGTTCACGTACTGATCTTCATGATTTCTAAATGTCTTTGAATAGTTTGCATGATGTTCACAGCTGCTCAGTTTGGCAGAATACATCTTGATTTTCTGCCTATGGAAACATCTAACCACACTATAATGTCATAAGTAGCCGGCATCAACAATCAAATTCCGTCCTCTCATCTTTTGCTTCCTGATTGTAAAAAAGAAACCTTGATTGGAGCTTGTTTAATATTAAGATTAGAATTTAAATATGTTGTCCATTCAAATACTGCATGAAAATAAAAATCTGTCACGGTTGCAGAAACAGGTGTGAAACCATCTGGGTTTGTCAAAAAATATTAGCTTTACATCAGTCAGTAAGCGCAGCTGCTCAGAATCTCAATGCTGTTCATATTAGTCACAAATTGAAATACTCGATAGGTTTAAAATTTCAAGCGGAAATTTTAGGAATTTTCACCAGCTCATTTTCAGTATAGATGAGCCTGAGGTTGGACTATCATGCTGTTGTGCACTAACAATATATTTGTGTACGACCTATGTTACTCCATCTGGTGTGCCATTTCGTTAAACAAAAGCCCTCAAGTTGGAGGGTTCGTACCAAAATTTGTTCTCAGTTCTGTTCATTAACAGCATCAAATCATATCAAACATTACTGACAGTAATGAATGTTGGACTAACATTGCTTCTAAGGTCCATAACAATATAAGAAACAAACAACAAAAACATCTGTGCTCTCTTATCTTCTTCATATTAATGACTAAAGTCCAAATGCAGTGTGGGGTGTCTGTATTTCTACCATTTCACTGGGCTAATCAGTAATTGACTTCAATTAAACTGTCTTCTGGCCTCTTTGACACCACTAGACATTTTGTATGAACCATGGAAATTAAGCTGTGTATCCTTTCAAATCACAGGTATTTAGACTGGCAGATAATAGTGGCCTCTCATCACACACACCTGACCTATATTTAGATAAAGGTTTTACCCAGCTAAACAGGGGGTCTGGTGATGACATATATTCCTCTCTCTTTAAGTCTCGAGATCTGTTTCTAATGATCAAACCAGAGCACCTAAGAACACAGCAGATGAGTCAACCTCATCTGCTGTTATTAATTACCTAGTTGTTAAATCAATGTTCAGTCTATAAATACTCTGTTTACAGAACAGCAGGCCATCATCAACTGATAAATATATCCTACACGAGTGGTTAAATAACAGGTTTACTGGATCAAGACATACCACGAAGAAGAAAATAAGTAAACAAAGAAAATTATAAGGAGAAAAGTAAGAATAATTACATCTCCAGTTGGCATGACTTGTCTCCACTAGTTTTTCTCTGAAAGAATTGCTGATTTTGAGAACAACAAAGACAAATGTTTGAGTCTTTAACCTTAACTCATACATGTGCAAGAATTAGTCAGTTTGAACAAATGTATAAAGTATAGACTGTTATTGCCCTCTACAGGCTGCTGAAAAGACTTTAAAAGAAAATGTCTAACTTTTACACTATTTAAGTGATCAATAAATTGAATAAATATTATATATTATAGCATTTAGATGCATTATTAGTAATTGTATACTCTATATGATTTTTTTTTTCAATGGAGATCATCATTTATTGTGCAACAGTGAATAATGATTCTCTGAGGAGTGATTAAAGCACCAGCACACACTCACACACACATATACACACACAAATCCCTTGTCCCTTTATTCCTCTCCAAGTCACATCAGCATGCCAGCTTTGTCTTCTACACATCTCACCGTATGCCCTGCCATCTGGGGATGATTTCTCCTCCCTTTGTTTCATCTTTTTTTTGTCCCTGTCCCTGCCTCTCTATGTGCTTCTGTGAAGAGTGTGAACTGTGAATTTCTGCCACAGAATGTTGTCTTGAGTCTCAGGTGAGTGCTGCCTCCTTCTGCAGGCTTGGCAATTGCCTATGAGCTCTTGATTTCCTCATCCTGTGTAAGGCTCTCCATCTCTCTTTGGGAACATGTTAATTGCTTCTGGACACTGATCAATGTTCATTAAATAGGCCTCTATTCTCAATAACAGATGCTCAGTCACAGTAAAATAATACCTTTTTCTTTGTATTTTTGCTTTCTGGAAAGCTGAAGAGGACCCACATGTAATTGCTTCTCTATTGTATGTGTTCTTTTTCAAAAATGCTCTTTAGTTTAAAGACACGTCATTATCTCTACATGCCACAGTCATGTGAAAATAACAAAATAATAAGAAACTGTTTTGTTCACCAACTGATTATACTGTATATTCAAAATAAGCTGACTATTTGATTTATAGAATGTATTGTGCAGTGTAAGATACTATGATATAAAACATCTTAATTTATATTCTCTACTGCCTGCTACATCAGGGCATTAGCAACATATTTTTTTTCGGCTTATTATTGTGCAAAGTGCTATTTAAAAAAATGGTAGTCATAAATACAGCTACACTTTTATAGCCGTTGTTTAAACTAAGTAGTTCTTCAAAATGCTTTACAATGTGTTCTTCATTCATCCATTTACACACACATGAACATACATCAAGGTTGAAGGTGCTTGCCTGCCATCAACTTTGGAGTTCACTGTGAGCTTTCTGGATCATACTGCCAATTCTGGCATTAAAAGACAACCTCCTTCACCACCTAATTCAATCCTAACGTATATATAAATTAACACCAGTTCCCTCACACAATTTTATCTTAAATCATTACTGTTTTCAGCAAAACAGGCACACGTTATATTAGCTTATTTTGGTTATATCTAATTAAGATTTATAATTGAGGTTTTGGGTCTTTTGGACCTGTGCACAATGTGCTCAATAATATAACTGAAACGATCTGCACTACATGTCACTAGAGCCCCAAATACTGATAATAAGTAATTGTGTTGCCTGTGTTGATCTGTCTGTAATGGTTCAAGGCTTTGAGCAATGAACATTGCATAACTGATGGGCCCAAGATGTACTTGTGTGCAAAGTTTGGTTGCTCAGTTACCAATGGTCTTGGAGGGGTTTACAAACAAAGAGACAAACACATTGACAGACAAGAGATTTTGTGTATTATAGTAAGTTTCTTGATGATCAGGACATTTTTTTAAAAAGAATTTCCCCTTAAATTTCAGTAAATGCTAATATCAAGTCCCACTTTACAATATTTTAGTCCATGACAAGGTATCTCCAAAATATATCACACGGTAGGATATCCATGGTCCTCAGGGCCAAAGTGTTAACTTTGTTTACACATTGACTTTCATGACCTACCAAAAGACACAAAAGTCATAACATTTCATGGGAATCAATCCAAGCTGGGAGAAGTACAGATTGCATAAAAGAAATTGATTTAACTGTCATCACTATTTAATTTGTGGACTACTGTTATGAAGTCTCGACTTTGACATTTTTTTTTTTAAACTTACCAATGAAAATGATCAGAGTGAGTCTGGCTAATGATATCACATCCCAGGGTCAAAATGGGATATGCCCCCTAGGGTAGTTGAGAATAATCAAGCTAAGATCCTGTGGGACTTCTAGATACAGACAAACTGGTGATGGCTAACCAACCGGACATAGTAGTGGTGGACAAGCAGAGGAAGAAGGCTATAATGACAGATGTAGCTATACCAAGCGATAGCAACATCTGGAAGAAGGAACATGAGAAGCTCTAGAAATGCCAAGAGCTGAGAGAAAAGCTAGAAAAGATGTGGAGGGTGAAGGCAACAGTGGTAGCAGTTTTTCCAATACTTTAGAGACCACCTGGGTTATTTAGAAGGGGACCAAAATTTTCCTAAAAGAGCAGGTGGGCTGAAGTGGTGAACTGAACGGTTTTATTGTATTAAATTGTGTAATACTGGAACACTTCAGTATATTGTTATTATATAAAACTGCAATATAATTCCACTGCAGTCACTGGACAGCGCACACATAAAATTTTAACAGGCATCATCTTAAGGCCACTAACAATGTGTCATGAACAGTCAAGAAATTAACATGTACAAGTGTGAAACTAAACTTAACTCCAGACTAGAAAACTTTGTTCATCCACTGTTAATGGTATTCTACAAAGATTTCTTCTTTTCTGGGTCAACTCCATTAAGAGTTCATGCTGACAGGCTCATCAACTGATGATGAGACCATAGTCTGATTAGTGTCCAGGTAGAATATATTATATTAGAGTGGTATCTGGCTCTGAGTGACCACAGTAGTCATTAATGTCCCGATACCCAAAAGGGTTGAATTTCTTTTTCTGTGCTCTCTCCATATTCTTTCATGTGATCCTCCACTCCCAATCACATTGTCCATCAGTAAGGCATAATTATCTTCCAACCCCTCAGGATAGTAGGGTGGATGAACAGGTAGGAACATATCCTATCAAAGGTATATTAATAGTTAGATATTATAACAGGTTTTCTTCATTTATCATGCATCCCTGTCTCCAGAGCTCACCAATGTCTCAGTCCCATATCCCATGTCTCCAGGCTCCTGATGAATGCCCTGTTTTTTGTTCTTCTTCTTCAAACGTGGATGGCAACATTGTCAGTGATGTAGAACAGAAAGGCAAATGTATGTTTAAGGGTCTGCATGTATTCATACAACTTTTGCTTGAGGGTGTAAGACAACATGTTAACTTAGCAATAACTGACCCAATGTGTCAGATGTAACAGACACACACATTCATGCACACACCGACACACACACTGACAAAGAGAGTGAAATAATGGCTCATGTGTCACTTCTCCAGATGGGGCTCTTCACTCTGCCTTTTAACTGTCACTTGAAACCATAAACACATTGGCAGACTTTCACATACACAGATACACACACAAACACATCATCAATGCACAGCCAAAAAGAAAATCATCTCTCAGACCACAATTTCCATTCAAATGTCTTATATGTGTCTTTTTGCTTTATTTACAAGCTGTGGTTAATTATGCTTCAAGCACTGGAATATCATTAGCTGCAAAATTGGCACAGCTAATTGCTAAAACTAGCAATAAAAACATGTATGCCTGCATATTAAAACAAAACATTGCTTTTCCTATTCCTTATATTAGCAGAAAAGTGTTTCAATCAGTAGTGAAATATCAGATGGTTTTTATTGACATGTTGATGTAAGCCCTGCTTTATAGAATTTAAATAATAGGCGTAAAATTATGGAGGAAATACTTGGCCAAGTGACCTGACCCATTGTATAACTATGAAGCACAACACACAGGTGTTTCCACTTACAGATGAACAGAACGTCTACCCAAATTTGTTAGAGTCATGCTAGGAGCCACATCAGTTCATGGAACCAATAAAACTAAGAAATGTGTACTAAGCTGTCAAATCTTTGCAGCTATCACTGCAGAGTACAGAAGATGTCAACCACACACAGTCCTGAAAATTGATCTAATCAGCCAACAGACGAATGTGGCATTTCATGTTTTATTTGTTCTGGCAGAATGTGCCTGCAGGCAGGGAGGAGAAAAGAAGTGGGACAAAAGGTGCCAAAGACCTGTAATTATAGTGAAAAAACAGAACAATATCGATGAAGATCAAAATCTTAGGCTCTTTAGGAGCTGTTAGATTAGATTTTGTTGACAATTTTGTGGGCTTTGACTATAACTTCAATCCATAGAGAGTTCTTAATATATTTAAATATAACTTAATCCTTTATAACCACTTTGAGACAACACTGAAATATATCTCCTGAGAATATAAACATGCTGATAATGGTCCATTCAAGTCCTTTAGAAGATCAGCCACTGACCTGCTTTTTAACCATAAAATACTAATTACACCCATTAATTAGCCCAGTCCAGTGAGATTCATTGCAATGAAATGGTCTGTCTCCAGTGTTACATGTGTCACATATATCTCATTTCAGTGCAATGTGCATTACCTTAGCGTTATGGGGTTTATTTTTTCTATTAATGACTAATTACTATAAGTCAGAACAGAAAAGTCAAACTGATTAAAAGATACAATAAAAAAGCATTGGATAGGGCAGTGTTGCATTCTGAGAACTAACACACAGAAATATTGCTACAATTATAAAAACACCACTGAATTTCAACTGAATGATAGTCCAAGTGGATAGGGAGGCAATATGAACAAGGATGAGTGATTACATTTGCAATGAGAGTAGATTTTCATTCTGATAAAAAAAAAAAAGTCAGAGCACTAAATAAACACACTCATTTGATCTGTTGTCAGGATGCCAGGACACTAAATTTCCACTTGAAGATCAACACATTATTAAATGTTGTCTCCTATTATAAACTGAGGTCCAAATGAAGATTTACTAATGCACCAAGTAACAACAATTCATATTGACAAAGACTTTTGGAACATCTGTATTATAAAGTTATATTTTCTCTTGTGTCGCTAATATGCCACCTCTTGAAGTAGCAGAAGAATGTGACTGATCAGGAAATACCTTGGGTCACTGAAGCACTACTAGCTCCCCCTTCTGGTGAGAAAATAGATGGTTCTGTGTTATTTGGGCCATAAAAAGGTGCAATTTTGTTGGTATTTGATGCTTTGTTTAGTGGAGAATTGACTATATATCACATTAATACTTTTTTCATGCAAATCCCATACCTATTTTGTCCTGCACAGCTGCCTCGCAAGGGCTGAGAAAGGTACATTAAATTCAAATCTATTTGTCTTGGGAGGTAATGATTATTATACGTAAACAAAATAACAAAATAACAGCTGTTTTCTTTTTGAGTGAAGACTAACAAGACAAACTGTTTTTAAGAGTAATTATTTTCCTTCTTTGTTAATTTTTGAGTGATGATATACTGGATGCATTGTCAGAAACATACTTTATATTTACATGTATTCACATCTGGGGGTAACTGATCATGTTTTATTATTTTGTATTTTAACGACTGCCACAAACAGAACACATACATATAAAGGAATTGCTTTTACTGTCAATCAAAACATTTGTAGGTATATCTCTGACAGTGATGAAAAAAAATTGTAATATATATATATATATATATACTCTCACACTTTGTTTTATTCTAAATTTAGGCCATCCTCTACAAAGAGCACATTCTGTAATTTTTTGTTGAAACGTCCCTTGAAGCAGTAAGCACCGGTCTTTAATTACACTGCTGCCTTCTCTAGTGAGTTGCACTGATGTAATTTAAGTAATTTAAGCCCTGCTGCCAAGCTTGAAAGGATATGCTAAATAAATTCAGTCCATATCAAAGTATTATGACACCAATTCATTTTCACCCAATAATATATCAGTGGAAATGTAAGATTCCTTAACCTGTTTTACTGTCACTATCAGGATCCTAGGGAACTGTGATGCGACAAATTCATTTACCAGATCACTGAAGATCC
>VUQS01046189.1:0-14868 GCA_015108495.1 Heterochromis multidens
ACACTGTGGAGGAGAGCCAGAGATTAATAATGACTCATGATTAAATGCAGAGTGGTGTATAAACACATGGTGAGTGAAAAGAGGTGAGAGAAGGAGAAACACTCAGTGCATCATGGGAAGTCCCCAGCAGCCTAGGCCTATTGCAATATAACTAAGGAAGGATTCAGGGTCACCTGATCCAGCCCTAACTATAAGCTTTATCAAAAAGGAAAGTTTTAAGCCCCAAGTAGAGGGTGTCTGTCTCCCAAATCCAAACTGGGAGCTGGTTCCACAGAAGAGGGGCCTGAAATCTGAAGGCTCTGCCTCCCATTCTGCTTTTAAATATCCTAGGAACCACAAGTAAGCCAGCAGTCTGAGAGCGAAGTGCTCTATTGGGGTGATATGGTACTATGAGGTCTTTTAAGATATGACGGGGCCTGATTATTCAAGATCTTGAATGTGTGTAAATTCAATTCTGGATTTAACAGGGAGCCAATGAAGAGAAGCCAATATGGGAGAAATATGCTTTCTCTTTCTAGTCCCTGTTAGTACTCTCACATTATATGCTGAATGCATGGAGCATAGATTTGTAGACTTCCTAAACACACTGTAATTGGTTAATGCAGACATATGTAACTCCTTCCAAGTTTAGAGGCTAAAGAAACCTTGTTTCACTGTGTTTTTCTCTAAATCTGGAGGTTTTTAAATATTTTTAATGTTCAAGCTTTTACACTTGAATAACTTAATTCAGTTCCCATTTCAGATGGTAAGCCCCCATTTTTTCTTTATAAAATATACACTTGTCATCTTTGTCTGATTAATATAAGCGTTTTATTTCAGTTCTTGTAAAGGCAACTCATAGACCAACAGAACACTGAGAATGCATCTTAATTACACAGTCATGAATTTTAAAAACTAAATGCAACTAAAGATTTGCAAACTGAAATCTCAGCAGAGGATTGAAAATCAGCTTGTGTTGTAACTCACACTCAGACAGTGAATACACACCCCACACTAACACTATAATTGGTTAATACATACCTGTGAAGTTAAATCAGTATAATAAAATATACCAGACAAACTGTATCTAAACGTATAGAGACAACCGAATACTTTGTCTAGTCAGTGGAGAAAGATTAAAACATTTTAGGAAGGGGTCAGAGTGGCTTTTAAGAAGATTATTTCAAAAGAAATTTCACTTGACCCAAAGCCGTTTCTACTTGGTTTGTATCCAGGAGGGCAAAGTTGTGATAAAACATTAATGAACCTCAGTGTTTTTTTAAAAAAAAAAAAAGACCAAGAAGCTTATAGTATTGTTTTTGGATTAAAAAAAAAAATCTGACCAAATGATACACACTGGATAAGACAAAGTCAAATCTTTCAGTAGAAAGAATAAAATACAAATGGAAAAAAAAGAACTGGCGTTTAAAAAGGTTTAAAGACATTTTTTGATGTTTTTGGTTGATATGGATCCAGGGTTTTTCCTGCATATAACAACTTTGGTTCAGCCCCAACCGGTCACGGCAGATTGCTGTCCTTTCCTGAGCCTGGCTCTGCTTGCTCATAGGGGGTCGTCTGATTGTTGGGGGTTTTCTCTCTATTATTATAGGGTCTTTACCTTATAATATAAAATGCCTTGAGGTGACTGTTAAAGGGAAAAAAAAAAGAAATCACCATCACTGTGTGAATATTTATAGGTATTTGGTGTTTATTTTACTAAAGTTACTAAAATATATTGTTTAAATGGCCAAAAATAACAGGAACATTCATAGACTTCTGTTAATTAAGGTAACACAGGCTCCTTGACTCAACTACATGTGGACCAATGAAACTTACATGTATAGTCACCCCCAAGTGGCCCATTTTGAGCCAGGAAGAACCCTGGGACCTACTCTGCAAAGCTGGTCAGAACAGTTGTTTGCTGTAACCAAGTGTTTTGTTTTGTTGTATTTTTTGAATTGTTTGGTGTGTTTAGCCATTTTTCTGGAGTGGACTTTTGAGAATGTGGATTGCCATTTCTTGAATTTTTCTTAAATATTCAATTATTCTTAAAAATAATGAGTATATATTAGTGGATCTGTGTGTTTGTGTAAGTCTGCTTACCGGGTTTGACCTCCACTGTGCCCCTGGCCCTGTTGCTTTGTCCTTTGCTGTCAGTTACAGTCAGGATGAAGCTGTATTTCCCCTCCACCAGGTTTCCTAGAAACAGCACTGCCTGGTGGTCAGAGTTGTTCAGCACATCCTGTTAAAACAAACAAACAAACAAACAAAAAAAGCAAAAATAGGCCTACTTAATATTTCACTTATTTTATAAACGTATAAACTAAACTAAATCAGAGCTCACAACAGTCAAAGGCCTGTTTACAGCAGTCAGTCTTACCCCAGCGGCAGGACTGCTATCTTCTCTGGTCCACAGGTAGCTGAGTCCACCTTTGTCATCGATGGATTGAGATCCATCCAAAGTGGCGGTCCTGACAGGCAGAGAGATGGGTGGACTCGACACAACTCGAGCCAATGGCGGCTGGTCTTTTTCTAGAGGAAAAACATTAGAATTTCACCAACTTCTTTTGAAATTAAACATCCTGCATTTCTGATAGTGCCCCTGCTGGTCAACCTTGTTAAACTGATACAAAACAGGTACGTGCACTACGTTAGAGAAAACACCCCCAAGTTTAGATAGTTTAGATGACAGTAATACCTGCTCAGATTGATGTCATCTTACTCTTAACAAAAATTTAGGTACCTGTTGTACACTTTAAAACACACAGGAGACATTTATACAGTTTTTGTAACCCCTATAGTTTGTCTGCAAGCAACTCACAAAAACAGCATCTCAACAAGAAGCACTCAGAGAGCGCAAACCTTCCCCAAGGCAGCTCACTCTCTGGGCAGTATTTACTTTTAAGGGAATAATATATTTTGTATATATTCATTTTGTTTTCTTTGTTCTTTTTAAATGTACTTTAAGAAGTTTGTAGTGCTGTAAAAATCAGATAAGGGTAACATGACAGATGTTTACTTTGATTACACAAACATTATGTAGGAGTAGATAATGGATAATAGGTATTGATTTGTAAATAACTGGACATGAATAACTTGAGCTTATTATATAATGTTACACTACAGTATATTTCTAACCAACTAGGCAGCTCATTCTCAATGACAATACTTTCTTTAAAGATAGAACACATTTTGGGCTCAACCTGAAACAAAGGCAGATGTGAAATGTAAAAGTGGGGTCAGAGGTCAAATGTGATATTTGGATGTAAACTATAATGTGATATTTGTAGGAGATGCTATGTCCTCTCTGTGTAACTATTAAGAGAGAACGGTTATACGCAACTGCAACACTTCACTGCATGCTTATAGCCAGATCATTTCCACATGTTTGTGATTGTTGTGCAGCTGTCACTTCCTGTGTTTGTCGTTAATAGCATGTTAGACGACATAACAGGATGAGCTCACAGCAGAGGCTTGTTCCCTGCACATGGATCATCACATTAGTTGGTTTAAATTGTTGACGCCTTGGTGTGAAGCTGAATATTTCTGCATAATTTTCAGATTGGATTTTACAGCAACACATCCTGCTTGTGCGCAGGTCTATTCACTGTAAACAAGATTAGGTGTTACCAGAGTTGTTTCAGGAAATCAGCCCAACCATGGTTGTGCAATATTTGTTTACATGTTAATGATCAGGAACAGGGGAGAGAATATTGGGAGTCATTATTAGAGAGTTACAGCTTCAGTCTAGAGGGAGAAATTAACAAAACTCATTTATTATCATGAAGTTTCCTACCACCGTTTCCCCAAGCAATTAATCGATGTTCTTTGATTTGGTACACTGTGGCCACATTTTTGCTGCTTTTTACCTTTAATGTGAACTCTAGATTCTACATTATCATTGTTGCACAAGCTCTTCCTATGCTGGAATATAAATTTCTCCCCCCTCTTTGTCCTCCCTCCACTCATAATTTTGCTGATCATGGTTTACAGTATTGTTATTTATACTCTGGTTAATGATGATGGGAGTGCACAATAATCTCAGATGATTTAATCCAGCTTTACTAATCAAATTCTCTTGTGGGTTCAAAGAACTGAACAAAATCCAGATTAGCATCACTCCCCACCCCCAAATCTATTTTGATATGACTACAGAGAACAGGCCTCTGAATGGCACCTGAGGTCACAGTTGGAAAAATATTCACAAGTTTAAAGGACCAATCAGCATTCAGGACAAGCTGTGACAATCTAAAATAATGCAATATAAGAAATACACAGGCAGATCAAACAGATTGTGGAAAAGTGCAGCAGTTTATGCATCTATTACTTCTAGGGTGGGCTCTAATAATTTCTTATTATCAGGTTGTTCTAAACACTCCCCGGAAATCCTTCACTTGATCCAAAAGGCTACAGCGAGAGTACTGACAGGGACTAGAAAGAGAGAGCATATTTCTCCCATCTTAGCTTCTCTTCATTGGCTCCCTGTCAAATCCAGAATTTAATTTAAAATCCTTCTCCTCACATACAAAGTCCTGAATGATCAGGCCCCGTCATATCTTAAAGACCTCATAGTATCATAGTATGCCAACAGAGCACTTTGGTCTAAAATTGCAGGCTTACTTGTGGTTTCTAGAGTTTCTAAAAGGACAATGGGAGGCAGAGCCTTCAGCTATCAGGCCCCTCTCCTGTGGAACCAGCTCCTAATTTGGATTGAGGAGAAAGAAACCTTCTTTACTTTGAAAATCAGGCTTCAAACTTTCCTTTTTAGAGACAGGTCTGGTGACCCAGAACCATCCCCTAATTATGCTGCAATGGGCTCAGGCTGCTGGGGGACTTAACATGATGCTCTGAGCCTCCTCTTCTCCACTCCCCTCTTTTCACTCCACGTGGGTTAATATGACACTAACTTTTATACTCTCTTTCCCACAGTTTGTGTTCTGTGTTTGTCTTTTCTTTCCCCTCACACACCAACTAGTCACAGCACATGGCTGCCTCTCATTGTGACTGGTTCTACAGGTGATCTCTTCCTGTTAAAAAGGAGTTCTTCCTTTCTTTTTGTCTGGTTGTTGGCGTTTTCTCTCCAATACTGTAGGGTCTTTACCTTGCAATATAAAGAGACCTGAGATTACTCTGTTGTTGAATTATTTGCATGGATGGATGGATGGATGGATGGATGGATAAATTATTTATCTCCAAGAGGAAATTCAAATGTCCAGCAGATCATTAAAAAAAAAAAAAAAAAATCCTTACATATAAATAAAATTAAACTGAAAAACTGACCCTTAAACCTTAACATGTTTATAAAATTATGGAACCTGATGCAATAAGGTATATATAAACACGGATACTGTAACTGATGGATGACAGGCTCATCCTTAACCTGGGTGTTACCATACTTTCAATTGCTGCACTAGCATGAATTAGTTTGTTTATATGGATCATTGTGTCTATGTTCATGAATTTAAACTATAGATTTTTCTATATATCTGAGTGTGCTTATGTGTTTCCAGATAATAGTAGTGCACTTGTAATGCTTCTGTAATTACTAATCCAAATTTCACAGCATCCATAATCCTCAGCTGTCTGAATTCGACCTCAAGCAGCTATTTTGCTAAAAGGAAAAAGTATTAGTCCACACCCACACAAACACACAACTCCGAACCTTCCTTAACGATGACCGTGACAGTGTCGCTATTCTCCAGCTTCCGCTCATCAGTTACTGTCAGGGTGAACTCGTATGTGCCGACCTCTAGACCTGTCACCGTGGCAACGGCGCTGTCTGCATTTTCAATCTTCACACCATCGGGACCACTAGTAGAGGAATAGACAGACCGAAAAAGAGCGAAACATAAAGGGAGGAAGGGACAGGGAGCAGGAGGATGTGGAAACCTTAATGACAGTGACTGAAAGATGTGAATTCAAGTATTTCATATTATAAACCTTTCAGCAACTCTGAGTCAGGTATTGCATCAACTATAATTCTAGACTTTAACACACGCCATCATACAAACTGAATTAATCTGTATTTATCTGACTTGGTCTTTATCCAGTGGTAGGTGGCTATCTTCTGGTCATCACTGCTCTTACTGCCATCCAGTGTGGTGTGGTCCATTGGCAGTGTCAGCTCTTTCTCAGGTCCTGCATCTGCTACTGGTGGTTTATTATTTTCTGAAAGATAAAAGGTGGAAATTATACACACATCTCCATTATTTGGACCACAGAAAATTACAATATTGATGAATAATATTTGTATTTTGTTCAGCTGGATCGGGCAAGGCGACAATGGGTCAATCAATTCCATTTAATTCTATGTTGTTTGGTGTTTACATTGCCATGCATCTGCAGCAGTGCCTCGGTTATTGGAGAGATTGCTAATGTAGCTAACAAAGCAGTGTGAAGGCATGAATCACAGTTTTTTTTTCTCACGGTCAGAAAAATTGTTTGATTTAAAATTGGATCGCTTGGATGCCTATCATAGAACTGTATATAAAGAAGTTAAGACATTGTGTAAAATAAATAAAAACATAATGCAATGATTTTCAAATCTCATAAACCCTGATTTTATTCAGAACAGAACATAAACATATCAAATGTTTGAAATGAGTACTATTTCATGAAAACTATTAGCTCATTTTGAATTTGATAGGAGCAACATGTCTCAAAAAAAGCTGGGACAAGGGCAACAAAAAGCTGGAAAACTAAGTGGTGCTAAAAAGAAACAGCTGGAGGAATATTATGCAACTATTTAGGTTAATTGGTAACAGTTCAGTAACATGATTCGGTATAAAAAGAGCATCTTAAAGAGGCAGAGTTTCTCAGAAGTAAAGATGGGCAGAGATTCAACAATCTGCAAAAAACTGCGTCTACAAATTGCAGAACAATTTTAGAATAATGTTCAACATAAAATTGTGAGGACTTTAAAATATCTCATCATTTACAGTACATAATAACATCAAAAGTCTGAGAATCTGGAGAAATCTCTGCATGCAAGGGAAAGGCCAATAATTAATATTGGATGTTCATGATCTTTGGGCACTCAGACTGCACTGCACAGACATGATTCTGTCATGGAAATCACAGCATGGGCTCAGGAACATTTCCAGAAATCATTGTCTTGTTCACTGTGCCATCCACAAATGCAGGTTAAAGTTGTATCATGTAAAGAAGAAGCCATACAGGAACATGAAATGCTACAGTCTTTTCTGGGCCAAAGCTCACTTAAAATGGACTGAGGCAAAGTGGAAAACTGTTGAAATTGAAATTAATTTTGGGAACATGGACACTACATCTCCTGGACTATAGAGGAGAGAGACCATCCGGCTTGTTATCAGCTCTCTTTTCAAAAGCCTGCATCTCTGATGGTATGGAGGTACGTTAGTGCCTATGGAATTGGCAGCTTGCACATCTGGAAAGGCACCATCAATGCTGAAAGGTATACACAGGTTTCAGAGCAACATATGCTCCCGTCCAGACGACGTCTTTTTCAGGGAAGGCCTTGCATATTTTGGCAAGACGATGCTAAACTGCATACTGCACATATTACAACAGCATGTCTTTGTAGTAGGAGAGTCCGGGTGCTAAACTGGCCTGCCTGCAGTCCAGACCTTTCACCAACTAAAAATATTTGGTCCATCATAAAATTAAAAATACAACAAAGACGACCCAGGACTGCTGAGCTACTGGTAGCTGCTAGAATCCTATATCAGACAAGAATGGGACACCATTCCTCTCCCAAATGTCCAGCAACTGGCCTCCTGAGTTCCCAGAAGTTTACAGACTGTTGTTAAAAGAAGAGGGGATGCTACACAGTGGAAAACACGACCCTATCCCAACTTTTTTGAGACATTTTGCTAATATCAAATTCAAATTGAGCTAATATTTTTCTTAAAATGGTTCATTTTCTCTGTTTAAACATTTTATATGTTTTCAAACTTCTATTGTGAATAAAATATGGATTTATGAGACTGGTAAATCATTCTATTCTGTTTTAATTTACATTTTACACAGCATCCCAACTTTTCCAGATTTGAGGTTGAAAGCAATGGAGATCCAAATCTGAAAAGTGAAGGCATTACAAAGTGCTTTATATCTACATTCTTTCCAATGACCAGAAGGGGGCAGCTCCAGTGGTTACAAAAAAAAGTCCAGTTGTATAAAAGCCTATGAGAAAACTGTGACTTCAGTAAATACTTTCCTGAGGAGTTTATGTAAGGTTTCAAGCCTTACTGCATAAAACAAGATATTATGGTCTCCATTAGAGTCAAAAAGAATGGAAAAGCAGGGTATGCTTTAAGGCAGGCCTACCTTGTGATTGACAAGTCACTACAGTGTAAGCGTGTACTTACTCCTGGTTTCAAAAAGCTAAGATGGCTATGGCCAAAACACTCTGCTCGAGGCTTCAAAATGGGACCTCGCTATCCAGTGTGTGCCATCACGGTAGCCATGTACAGCTTTTATATACAGTCTATGATCTCTACTGATATGCTGGTTGTCAAAAGTAGCTTGGTTTCCACTAAGCTTAAATGAGAAGAACAACCTATTACAAGCTACTAAAGCCCAGAGCCACAGTAGCAATCTTCAAATCTGAATTAGTAGAGCAGGATTAAAGATCTATTCAAACTACGAAACTCTGGACTTTAGATCAATGGGGTCAATACTCAAATTTTAAGTGATTGACACATGGACCAGTATTTCTGCTCACTGTTGACTGTACTTTATTTAGCTTGAGAGGCAGGAAAACCCAATATTTTTAATGTATAATACAACAAATGTAATAATATCATAGAAATGAAGCCCTGCTATGATATAAAGGACCAATGGACTTCTGATAGTAAGCAAAGCACAGCAGTTCTGTTCTGAAGTACCTGAAATTAGATTCTGACTAATAACACCGTCATATCTTTCAGGTATCATGACTCATATGATTGCCTTGGTCTAAACCTAGCAGACCTTGACCTTGTTGTTGTGAGTTTACATTACAGGTCCAATTTAAAACAGTGTCTTACCAGTGTGTTTGCAGTCTACAAAGTGCTTATCACCATGAGTGGACCCTCATATGATTATCCTTCACTGTTTGCCAAACAGGAGCAGTTTAAGTGCTGACATCCTCTTCACACAGCATAAAAGGTCAAGAATTAATAAAGCCTTGTTACACAGTGTTGCTCAGTTTGCGCCTCACACTTTATGTGCATATTTGTAAAAATCCCAAGGGAGAGAGAAAGGGCATGCAAGAAGTCCCACAGGGTATGTTTTGTTCAGATGGAGCAGATCTTAAATGTCAAGAGAAAGAGATTGATTTCAAGTCTCTCTCCATATGGTGAACAAGAGCTCACAGCTGAACAGACAGACTAAAAAATCATGAGCTAATGTGTGACAGCTGCAAGGGCTGAGAAGTGATATCTGCTGAGGTGGCATGAACTTTCCAGCTGTTTACCTGGCTGCACAATGACTGTGACCTGGGCGGTGTCCTGCTGTCCAGCTGAGTCTGTCACGGTCAGCTGGAAGGTGTAGTCTCCCTCCTGCATCGCAGACAGCTGCAAGATGGGTGTCCGTACACCCTGAAAAGCACAAAATAAAATATGCCACCATTAGCTATGAAGCTCTTATCCACAGAAAAATGATCTAAAACATGAGAATTTAGTTGTGAGGAGTATCGTACCTGCATCTCCACCACTTTGTCTTTGCTCTCTGGACTGAGGGACCACTCATAGGACAGGGAATCATGGTCGTCAGTGCTTTGGTTGCCATACAGAGTGATGGAGTTACGTGGTAACTGGATGACCTGGATGAAGTAAGTGAAAGTTAATAGAAGTGCAGTAGTTTAGTATAAATAACTTACTCTACATTCATGTGATAGCAGGGCGGTGCATCATAGAACAGAGAAGACAAACCTGGTTTGGGCCGGTGTTGGCCACAGGGCGGTAGTCCTTGGCTTTGTTGACAGAGAGGGTAGCCTGCGTCGAGTTTGTGGCTCCATCTGAGTCTGTTACTGTCAAACTGGTACAGAAGGAAGATGAAGACACATTTATGGGACAAACACACACAAGTGTGCTTAAATACTTAAAGATCTGCATTGGCCAAAATTTCATAAAGAAAATGCTGCTTTTTTTTATTTTTTCCTGATCCACTTCCACTTTTGTGCCAGGGAAACATAAATCCTTATCATAAATAAACAACATAATATTTTTTGAAGACTTTCAGCCGTTATTCAACCCATATTTGAATTAGCACCAATATAATCATACAAATTTATGAAGCTCATCCCAGATAAGCTGAGCAGCAAAATGATGGGACTTAACTCAGCAAGCAAATACTAGTCAAACATCTCATCGCCGGTGCATCCCTAATTTTCTTTTCTTTTTTTTAACTTTTAGGTTTATTATGCAAAATTAAGCAAACATAATCCGGTATTTATGTTTGGTTTTTGAATTTATTAAAAAAAAAAAACAACAACAAAAAAACACCGGGACCTGCAATACGCTACTAAAAAGAAAAACCCAAAATAAAAAGAGGCAAAAAATAAATACATTTTAAAAATCGAAACCAGTGCCACAATAACCAGAAAAAATTGGTTACACACACCAGGAATAAAGTAAAAACAATGATACAACACTGACTATAGAGGTTACACTTATTTGTCACATCACGATTAAGCTTCCCAATGTATAAATTTATAAGACACGGATGTTTCCCTCCTGTGACTAGTTCCATCTCTCCTCCATCACTTCTAACCAGAGTAAACACCTGTATAGGCATTTTCCAGTCTCAGCTGGAAACTCATTCTCTTTGTCTAAATTACTACTACTGACTTCCATAACTTGAAATCTGTGGTTGGGGTCTTTTAAAAAAAGGTCATTGTTATTGCTTTGTATATACGTTTTCTCTGCTCCTCATTGCTTCCAGGATAACACCAAGGATGGCAAGCAGTGGTTCCCTTAGTAATCGAAAGCAGTACATATTGTAAAATAAATCGTAAATCTCTCTCCAAAAATGATGATCCAGGAGAGGGCACTTCAAAAATATATGAGTAGGTTTTGAGGACACCTACTCACCCACTTCACAAGGACATATTAGAGAAACTAAAATGCACTTGTTAAGCTGAGTCCTAAAGAATCAGGCACTCCTTCCATAGGTGTGCATTAGTGACGTGAATCTGAGAGAATATTTTCCCAAACCTGCTCACAAATTTCCACTTAAATCTCCTCTTCCCATTAATTATTTAACATGGAGGGTAGTTTCTTGCTTCATGCTTGATAACTACCTGCCTAAGTTGGAAACTGGTTCTCTTTATGCACATCCCTACTTTTTTTGCATCCAAGTTAAATAAAATCACACAAAAGCCTTCATTTAGTTGACCAATGAATTAAAAGATGTGCTACAGTATCTGAAAGCTTTTAGATGAAACCACAGACTTTCCTGTTTAATTAAATAGGTTGTGGATAATGATTTCCTCCAGCTTCACAACACCTCTGTAACATCTGTAAGATCAATTTCTCTCGGCTCCATTCGTCTGCAGGTCAACACTTCAGCAGAACAGGTGTGCTTTTTCAGACTATATAACTAATCTTGTTGAGATAAGTGCGGTCTCTGTGTACCTAAATGTGTAGTTCCCAGGCACAAGGCTGGTGAGGGTGAGTACAGGGGTGTCAGCAGAGACCTTCTCCTCCCTCAGAGGACCTTTGACCTCTTCCCAGTGCCACGCCACCACCTTGTCATCATCAGTGCTCTCTGTAAAGGGAGGACAAGATGATTTGGTATTCCTCTCTTTAACTGGTGTTAAATGTCTGTGTGTGTGTGTCATGTGGGAGACTCACGGCTGCCATCTATCACTGTAGAGCTGGTTGGCAAGGAGATCTCCTGGAACTTTGGGGAAACTACAGCAACAGGTGGCTTGTTTACCCGTGGCTCTGTCAGGTGGAAAATAAGGAATTAACTTGCTTGCTGAGCTGCACATTAGCCATTTGTGTTTGAGGCAGTAAGAACAGGTCAGAGGATATCCTGGCAAATACAGAAATACAACTGTGTGTGGGAGGACAGCTGGGTTATCTTCCAGCAATAAGATCTGAGGATTTTTTTTTAAAAGTGGTAAATGTGTTTTTCCTGGCAATCTTACTATTTCAAAGAAAAAGGGTAATGCATTCAACCACATGTAGACCAACTGCAGTAGATTAGCCTTATCACATTACTGCTAAGCCTAAATAGAAGTGATATACAGACTATTACAACTGTGAATTTTTATAAAAGAAAAAAAATACAATGATAAATATCTATGCATATGAATTAAAATAAGCCAAACAAGTAACATGAAAATAGTCCTACTATAATTCTAAAGCACTTGCAATTTGTTTTAATAGTATATATTCTGGTATTTATTTTTAGGATTCAAATACAAACATGGCAATGAAAAATAGCATCAATATTGAAATATTACTGTACACAGGAACAGTATCACAGTAGCAGCAATGATCACAAACATGTGAATTTGCATCTCTCACTCAGGTGTTTTTCACTGTCCCGACATCCATGGCTGTGAAATGAAGCCAATGCAGAGGTGCAAAAACTGCAGTTCCTCTAGTGACCACTTGAGGCTAGCTCCAAAAGTGAGTCAATCCCATTAGATTTTAGGTTGATGTTATATTATTATATAGTCTATGGTTTTCACACCAGAAATGTTCTACATATGACATGTGAGAATACATCAGATTTGTGACGCAGTAAACAGTTACTTAAACAGTAACATTAAACTGTGTGAGAGTAGCACATGTAAAAGTGAATTCTCCTTCACGCTTTAGTTGTACAGCTCACTCGCTCAAACCACACAGAGGATTAATTTCCAGGAGTGAGAACGCGCCTGATGTGAATTATCACTTGCTGTGAGCTGCATGTCAGTTCATATGAAAAAAATAAAAATTGTTGTTGACAGAGAGGGTGGCCAAAGTTACTTTTCCACACACTTGAACAGCACTGCATAATTTTTCAACTAATACATAAAAGCATCAGCATTAAAATATCACTCTCCTGCGTAGCTTTTTAAAAAAATACTTTTTCTTATTTGTGATTTACAGCAGTTGCACAGTTTCCCAGTGTGAGCGCAAATGGTTGTCTATCTCTCCGTGTTAGCTCTGTGATGGACTGGTGACATAAGACCGCACGTACCCTGCCTTTCACTCTATGACAGCTGTTACTGGCTCCAGCCCTCACGTGACATTAGTTGGTTAAGTGATTAAGAAAATGGACTGAACAGTTGCATCATAAACTGGAGGCAGAGACCTCAAAACTCCTATAAAATGATGTGGAAAAAATTTTTAATCATGACAACTTTTCTCAACTACTGTGTAAGGTGCAAGTCACAATTGTGTCCTTAATAAAACAAACTGGAAAATGTCTACCACATCAATCCCATGAAAAACAACAGTGTAAACAGAAGCTAAATCAGCAGCCATGACAGGAATTTAAAGAGTTTCACAAACAGGAATTTGTGAAACAGAGCAGAGTAAGTGTTTGTCATTTTTCCAAATTCTGTACGTTTCACATAAAGTGTGTATTTTTATGTCTACAAATCAAACATGTGAACAGTGAAAGCTATAAAAGTTTTTATTAACATCTGAATAAAAACGTGATTTTAATTTGTGCTGAGTTTTCATACTTGGTTTGACTGTAACATTAACGTAACCTTCTCCGTGGGCGCCCTCCCCGTCCACTGTCACCTCGAACTCGTACAGACCCACAGTCAGCTGAGGGGACACAAAGAGAGTGAATCAGTCAACCAAAAGGAGGAAGTGATCCTCTCTGGTTACATGTTCAACAGAGCGCCACTTGCAAGATTTTATTTATAGCAAAACATGAAAATGAAACTGATCTGTACCTTGCTGAGCTTCAGCATCTTGCTGTGCTTCCCCTCCATCTCCCCACTGTAATCTTTGGGATGAGTTATCAGGCGCCAGTCAAATGCATAGTTTGTCCCTGTAGAGAAACAACCAAAGAAAAATACATTGAAAAAATAATTTAAAAGTGCAATAAAATTTTATGCATTCAAATCAAATCTAAAAGATACAAAATTTTTTAAAATGGAGCATGTCAAGGAGGGATCAGGGGATTAACAAAATCATGATGTGTGTTCCTCTTCTGAACTCTATAATCTTTTTCAGGATGGATTTGAAATTCTCTGACAAGTGTTCAGCATGACGTACAAAATGATGATGATGACAACTCAGGTCAAGCGCAGTTTAGTCCATGCATTACTGAACAGCACAAACACAAACACACAGTTTATCAATAAATGGCAATTAGTCCACACAGAAAAACGTCTGGAGTGGGAACCCTATAATAGCAAACTACCACCCATACACTGGAAAAGGATTAAAAAGTCCGTATCCATGTATAATTAGCTCCTCCTACACATTAATAACGCTTCATGTATCAGGAAACTGATGAAATGAAGTTTCCAGGTAATAAATTGCCATATTTTATACACTGTTCCCATGGTCTCACCTTGTGGGGGCGTTGGGACTACATAGGCGTTGAGCTCGACCTCATTGCGGGGCAGCGTTACCTCCACACTCTCTCCTGCTGACACCACCAGCTCCCTCACTGTCATGGAAAACAACACAGGAGCAGAGATGCCAGAAGTACAGTATGGCAATAAAAGTGTTTCAGGTGATAATAAATGGGGTCACCTATAAAATAAAATTGTGTTATAGATCCAAATCCAGTTATAATACAGGGTGGGCCATTTATATGGATACACCGTAATAACATGGGAATGGTTGGTGATATTAAAGTCCTGTTTGTGGCACATTAGTATATGTGAGGGGGCAAACTCCCCAAGATGGGTGGTGACCATGGTGGCCATTTAGAAGTCGGCCATCTTGGATACAACTTTTGTTTTTT
>VUQS01046190.1:0-15812 GCA_015108495.1 Heterochromis multidens
AATAATTGTCGGCGTTAATTAATTAATGCGTTAACGCGATAACAACGCATTAACGTGCCCAGCCCTAATATATATATATATATATATGTATATATGTGTGTGTGTGTGTGTGTGTGTGTGTGTGTGTGTGTGTGTGTATGAACTGTGGAACTGTGGCTAGCAGTAATTCAGTAAATGTAGTCACCTCCAGTATCCCAGCTACGACTGCAAAAGGACAATGGGCCTCTTAAAGGCATAGTTCACAGCTTCATGTTATACATTTTTAGTTTGAAAGTATAAGAAAGACATCCATTTGCTGATAATGATTCAATCACAATTAAGCTCAGGAAGCATTTTTGCAGTGACATAAAAGTGTGTTTTCAAGGCATAAAGCTCCCAAATGAGAAACAAACTGCAAACTCCTGGCTGACAAACCTGTGACTTACAGGAGATTTATACTTTTGTGTTAAATCTACGCCGTAAGTATGTCATAACCTGACGTCCATCTCCCTGAAAATGTAACCACATGTTGTGTTGACATAACCCACAACTATTGTGATTGGCCTTTTCAGTACTGTCCTATTCCTCCGATGTATTTCTGGCTACTTCTTCACTGCAGTTTTTAAATTTATCAGTGAGAGAAAAAGAATCATAGTCTTAATATAAGGACTCACAGATGTCAGCAAATTCCTGTAGGGAGATTGCCAGAACTATTGGAATGGACATGAGGGAATGTACAAAGAAGTGGAAAACTTGAGGGACAAATATGTTTGTCTATGAAAAAAAAACAAAAAACACTGACCACAACAAAGAGTGGAGACCCAGGAGGGAAAAAAGTCCCTGTATTTTGCTTGTTTCTATTGTGGCTGGCACCGTATGTAGAACACCAGGACATGATCACAAGGTAAATTAACACATAAAACACCACACAAAAGCATGAATGCTTGTAACAGCATTGGCCACTTACATAGGTTATGTCGTAGGCTCTACAAAGCTTCACTACAGAAGTCTAAATCAGCTGTCACTCCACCACCACCTGCACAAAACTTTAGAAGAAGATGTGTTTCCTGTTTTGAAGCCTCGAGATGACCATTTCCACTGCCGCCATCTTGGTTGCAAAAGAAAACCTAATGTGTCGAGGAGGGGCAGGTCTGACTGTTTGCAGTCTCATACCCAGATAACCCTCCATTTAGAAATACAGTATGACTAAGATTTACAAAACAGACTTCATTTTTTATTCACTATCACCCAAAGTGAGTGACTTAGCCTGTAAACTCAGCAGATTCCCATAGACTTTTGTAGGACCAAAAATCTTTTTGCAACCACAGCTATCGCCATTCAGATGTAATGCAGGTTTAGGGCACTTCTGCATGGCCTTCATTGATGTGAATGGATTGTTTCAACTTAAAAGACCAAGAAAGCCTATATTCAGAAGACATTAGGTTCAAGTCTCTTCTGAGATAATTTTAAAGTTTTCTTTTGACTTGCTGTTTGGATTGGTTTAGGCACCAAAGCTACTTATTTAATACTTATTTACCACCAGCATACTTTTTTATGCACTTAATACCTGCTAAAGCTAACCTAACTTTAAAGTTACAGCGTGTAAAATCTCATCACTAGATGTCAGTAGATTGCAGATTGCAGTCAACTGAGTCCTGTTTTCTTACCTCTCCCAATTCAAGTGCATAACCCTAGCTACAGTGGCTACTATAGAACAAACAACTCTGACCGCCATTCATCTGAAGTGAGTGTAGGCTGTCAATCCACTGTTTACCTCAGCTGTCAGTATGCCGGATGTCAATGTCTATTTGCTCTGGAAGAAGCTGTAAAACTTTGTGAAAGGAGTCCAATACAAGTTGGCGAGTACATGAAGCTCACTTCTGTCCAATGACAGAGATAATGACCTGAGTTGTTGAGGATATCCTGAACTTTTCTATTGGCAAGCACTGCCTTTTTTTTGCTGCTGTTAACCTCTGTTAGCTGCTGTTTAGCTTTTGTTTTTGTTAGAGCCATGACTTCAGTTCAGGAGATGAGGCTTAAGGTGAGGAGGAAGAGGATAATGTTTTATTCAGATGCCAGTCTCTTTCTCTTTCCTGTTATTGCTTATTTGTTGAAGGGGACCGCTTCTTAGATGATAAAAAATAGGTATGATTGTTCATATCTTAAATCTGAAATTGCAGACATGAATTAAAAATTGTTTGCGTGGCACATTAACGCCTACGAGCTCTCTTCTTCTCCGCCTTTGGCATACTATATATATGGCCGTTCTCTAGCCGCATACATAAAATGTGATTCAGCCGAACGGAAATGTTCACCTCGGCCAAGTATTCAAGATGGCAGGACAACATGGCAGCTTCCACAAACCGGTGCCCGCTCCTATGTATTTTTAATGGATTAATTCTAAATTTGTGGAAGATCAGTTTGTTGGAAGACGTAATTACACACTAATCAATGTACATTTATGAATAGAACTTTTTTTTTCTGTTAAACAAACTCATAAAAAATGACTGACTGCACCTTTAAGCACAACTATAGGTTACAAAAACAGCTTGCCCAGATGGCTACTTGCGTTGTTGTCTCTGAGAGGGTAGTCTCAATAATTCTGGCATCTTTATAGCAACTAAAGAAAATCTGGAGATATTATACATGTACCAGCCTTTTTAAAACATTCATTTTCATTTAAATTGAAATAACTGCTGATATCCAAGTGATTCCCACCCAAGGCAAGCCATAGATTGTAACTTTTTTTTTCTCACAAAATACTTGAGCCTTGTTTCCTACTAGTACCCACTAGTATCGGCTCGACTCAACTTGATTCGGTTTTTAAGGTTTTCCATTAGGTGGTAGTATCTGGTACCAGGTACTTTTTAGTACTGTCTCCAAGCGAGGAGTTCCAAGCGAGCTGAGTTAACTTGAAAAAGTTACGTCAATGGACTGCATGCCACTGACTGGCCAGTGAGTGACATCACTGGATGAGTCATGAGAGCAACTCCACAAGAATCAAACTCGCCATTTTTGAAACCCGACAATGAGGGAAATGGCTACACACAAACCAACACTATGATCCAATGATGAGGTGCAGATGTTTACCATCGGTTTAGCACATCGCCTCGATGTCCTCCGTTGTTGTGTTTGTGTCGCATACAAATGACGTCACGGGACTTTCGGGCCACCTTGCTATAACGACCCCACCCACATTGATGTGGTACTCAATTGTAATGGAAAACGACCGAAACCGAGTCAAGTCACGTCGAGTTGAGCCGAGTAGGTACTAGTGGAAAAAAGGCTTTAGTTACTAGGGTCAGTGCATTGTGGAACTTTTCTGAAAAAAGCCAGCTGAGTTTTACATTAGGCAGGTTAAAGTAATGCTGAAGGGGTAACACATGTTAAAACTTATATTCACACAATATTTATTTTTTACTCATGCTGCCAGGTGAACATACAGTGTCTGCATTACAATGATGAGAACTGCAGATAAAGCGATTCCACTCCCAGTAGATTGGACATTGGACCAAGGTGTCATATTCCTTGTGCACCCCTATCTGTGGTTGTTGTACAGCCTGCTGTCAGTGTACTGTGACCACTGCCCT
The DNA here is from genome assembly GCA_015108495.1 of Heterochromis multidens. NCBI lineage: Eukaryota > Metazoa > Chordata > Actinopteri > Cichliformes > Cichlidae > Heterochromis > Heterochromis multidens. Next base: position 3,570 of record VUQS01046190.1, read on the forward strand.
TTCCACCTCTCCACGTTAAACTTGTTTGTTCCAGGAAATGTTCTCACTTGAACCCTGAACTGTTTTCGGAACCACCTACTTTATTCGGAGCTCAAGCCAGAAACAGGAATCAGCTGTTTCCTCATTGATTCATGTGATCCAGCAGTTTCATAAGCTGGTTGAGGGTGTGATGTCAACCACATTCATTCATGTTACTGTAACCAGGAAACTACACAGAGGGTTTTTTATGCTCAGTAACAGTTGACACTAACCTCTCAGCATCAATTCTAGCACTTTTTTTTTTTTTTTAAATGTGTAAAAGGTTACGTTGGTCCATGTGTCACTTGTTACATCACTCTCCTACTCATTAGCCACTATTCCCCACGGCATGCAGGGAACTCTGATCCCTTTGCATGTGAGGAAAAAAAAGCCATGGCAATGTGAAGTTGTGCCTGAATTCTTGGAGAACAGCATTTCCACAAGGTTTATCTTGGTTGCCACATCGAGGGCCAAGGCCTACTTACTGATATGATTAGCCTTGCTGGTTTAAAAGGAACACATTATCCTCAGACAGTCTGATCCAACCTCTGCTCTTTCCAAACGCCCTTATTTATCTGATGCTTGGCACGAATAACCATGATAGTAAGTAAAATGCGCTCCTCACTTTCTAAAAAAAAAACAAAAAAACGACCAAATGGGAACTGTTGAGGCTAATAGATGGAGACAGGTTGGCAGAACGGTGGCTGCTGAAAGTGATGACATCACTCTGAAGGGGAGACTTTGAGTGAAGACATGTTAGTGACAAGTGGTAGCTATTAGAGCTGACAGACCACTCTCAGGCACTTTTTATTTCTCAGTGTCATGGTACCAGGGCCTGTGTTTTCACACGAACAGGTTAAATATCACCCAAATCTCTTGTTTCATGTTAGCTCTAAATCTCATATTCACTTGATCAGTTTGTGCCAGCAATACTCTGACACCATGTCACAGCATTGCAGCAGAGAGACCAAAGAGCTGCCTCAGCCCCGACTGGCACTCTGCTTTCCGACATGCACTCTCCCAGATCAATAACCTCTTACATAACATTCTGGTTTGGACTGGAGGCGAGATTCCAGCTGACTGGAACATGTGAAAGGGCTTTGACTGTGTTGACCCACATTTTCCCTTCCTCCGTAGATCCCTCCCTGTGCCATCCGTCTCCTCTTCCTTCCATTAGCCCAAACCCCTCTCTACCCCTTCACACCCTTCAGGAAAGCAGTCATGTAGGCAGTCAAATCTAGACTTGGGTGGGTCAGGCCTTTGTGCCCAGACATGCAGCTAGACAGAAGAAAGACACGTGTGGGGAAAAGCTTGTGGCTTAGCAGTAGTTTTTACTCGGACAAATGACATAAGGGTACAAGAGCAGTCATGGAAAATGTTGTGACTTTGTATGGTATTCAACAACCAAACTTTAGGCTAAAATTTGGTCTTTTTTCCTCTAAATGCAGTAATGTTTTTACTGCAAAGCCATTAGCAATGATTACAAATAAAAACATGAAAATTACATCACAACTATGCACATGCATATTTGCAGCATTAGCACGGGCTTAATGAAAAGCTAATATCAATTTGCTTCTTGTCCATTCAATATTTTCGTGCTGTGGATATTGGTTGGCTAGTAGTGGGGTGGGAGGTGTGAGAAGGATTTTAATGCAGTGTCAGTTAAGGGAATAGAAAAAAAATGGAACGCCTCCTGTTATCCCGACTTTACTCATTCATTCATTTTTCAGAACAGTTACCCCAACTGCTAACTTTTTAATCACTATTTAATTTGCCCAATTATCTTAGATATATTTCATGAAACTGTGCAATCTATTATAGATTACTAATGTATTAATGTGTAATTAATATGAGTCGTGAAAACAAAAATAATCACAATAATCCATCATTTAATGTGACGCTGCTTGGCTGCTGTTTGTGCAGTTTTCTGAGGCTGTGTTAAGGGTGTTAGTGATGGGGTGACTAAATAGTGTTTCCATAGACAACATAACCTTGTTGTGCCTACAGGAAAGAAAAGACATCATAGTGTATGTGTGTTTTTGGGCAACACACACACAGACACACTAACACAGAAATAGCAAATGCAGTAGGTTGCACACTGCACTGTCTGTGGAAATTTGTATGATTCCTCAGTGGTGAACAGTGTTACAGTATGAGGCTGAGTTTGAGTGAGGTGAACCCCCACGCTGGATTCCTGCCACATTCACCTGTCTGGCTTTGTATTACCGTAAGCTGATTAAGGCACCACAGGTGTTCTATTTAAGTGTTTGTTTCACTGAAACGTCCTCCACACAAGCACATCTGAGTCTTGTGAATATTTCTGACAGTCCCAGCAGCCGAGTGACAAGTGGTGTCTGACGTCGATCTGAGCAGAGAGCGTAACTAAACAAGCCAGTCGAGGCTTTTCACTGCCTAATTATGACTCATCCTGATGGGAAAAAGAATGACTTGAAATGTTCCCAGTAAGAAAAAAAACAAACCCTAAAACACACCAACAGAAATTGAGTATCTATTTTTCTGTTTTACATTTCAGCTTTCTGCTTTGGTGCATATGTGGATCATTAGAAGACTGTGAATTGCACTGGGCCTGTTTTTAGTTCTTTAGGAAGTAACAGTGACTCATCAAAAGTTTGCTTCCTGCTTCTATGAATAGCCAGTTATTCACTAGCTTGAACATGAGGTACTAAATAGATTGCAGAGCCCTCTCTTCTATGCTTTCTGTAAACTGAAATGTTGGTTTGTGGTTAGTTTTCTCTCCCGTTAAACCAGTGGTTCTCAAACCTTTTCTGGAATTCCCAACTTCACACTCCACACCCCAGAATTTTTATCAGCAGAACTTTAGAGAAATTAAGGTCAACACAATAAGTGTCAGCAAACTCTGTTTATTATATTATATTTTAACCCTGGTTGTCCACGTCCCTCCTGCAGGGGCTCTGTTCTGACACCAGTGGGGCCCACCCCACAGCTTGAGAACCACTGTGCTAATCTAAAATGGGTAGACTACACTTCTGATATTCTAGTACTGCTATGTCACTGGTATTTTTGGCCATTTAATTTCTGATCAAAAATATTCATGAACCAGTTTATTTTTAAGTTTTAAATGTTATTCCCTTCCCACCAATAGTAACTTAAGACCAAAGAGTTTAAGTTTAGATATTTTTGTTTTATCTTTGTAAAAGTGAAAAAAAAAGAACGTATTTAAAGCTCTTAAACACTGCATTACCAAATTAGCTAAGCAATACCAGTAGCAGATCATTCAATTTCCTAGTGCACTATGTATATATACAGTATATGAACAAATAGTATTGGGCCACACATGTATCTTTAAAATCAGTCCCACTACGACAGGTGTAAAAAATTGAGCACCTAGCCATGCAGTCTGCCTTTACACACATTTGTGAAAGAATGTGTCATCCTAAAGAGCTCACTGAATTTGAGAGTGGTGCTGTAATAGGATGCAACCGTTGCTACAAGTTAGTTCATGAAATTTCTTACCTCTTAGATATTCCACGATGAACTTTCAGGGGTATTATTGGAAAGTGGAAGCATGTAGGAACCACATAAAGTTACAGAGCAGGGTCGTTAAGCTCTGAGGTGCATAGCACTTAAAAATTACCAACGTTCTGCTGACTCAATAACTGCAAATCTGCAAACCTCATTAACATCAGCACAAAAACTGGGAGCTTCATGGGTTTCCATGGTCAATCAGGCCCTGGAGGTGTAATGTGTAGGTGCCCCAGTACTTTCGTCCATATAGTGCAGTTCACATTCCAAGCCAAGATGCACATGAATGCACAGGGACATCTAGAAGCCATGCTAGCATTCTCTAATGGTCATGAAAGATAAAGAGAACCCGGAGGGAGAAGAAGAGCAGGAGAATGAAAAACTGAGAGCTGAGCAAAAAGGAAGAGTGTCACCACCACCAGCGTGTTTGACTGGTGGTGGTGGGTGGGTGGGCAGATGCAGCAGGACAGCCAAGCGGGACTGTGATGAGACACATCAGTGAAAGAAGTGAGAAAGAAGGTTGGTGCTTTTCCAAGAAGGCTTGCTGTGCCCATGCATGCACACACGCCACCTCTCAAGGCTTTCACCATGTCCAGCTTTGTTCTGCTTACTATCTTTCTATCCATCCTCTGATTTTTTTTTTACTGTTTTTCCTACCCCTGTACATACTCCCTTTCTTTCTTACTCCTTCCCCGTTCCTTCCTTTCTACTTTTTCCCTTCCTGCCTTTCCAATTTCTTTCTCGTCATCTCCAATATCCCTCTCTCCCTTTCTGTCTAAATCCTTCCTCATTTCCCATCTGTGTTGCTCTTCCCCACCTCCCCTTCAGTTCACATCCGGGGCCCTTGTCAGAGCTGTCTCACCCAGACAGGCAACCAAGGGCAAGGAAACATCCTCTGGTGACGCCTTGCTATCAGACACAGTGATAAGACAGTGTGAGACTGCACAAATGTCTAAAGAAGAAACTTTAGTCTTTGTGTGTGCAGTATTTGCAGTATCTACAGTATCTATGTGCCAACATGTATGTGTGATTGTGCATGCTGTATAGAAGAGAAAGCATCATGAAGTCAGTTTTGAAAGCAGCTGCTCTTGGTATGTTTGCTTATGTAAGCCTTCACTGTAACACAGAGCAAACTGGCTGCCTCGGACAAAGGCCCTGCCCTCACTGCTGCACATGTGTTTTTTCTGTTTGCCTATGTTTTTGGAGATAAAATGAGAGAGGCAGAAAATAAAAAAAGAGACAGACAAAGAAAGAGAGACCGAGACCGCTGGAGATTAAGGTACTGTAGGGTGATATTGGACTGGACTGGTGTGCTGCAGATGAAGGGAAAGATGACCCCTGCTGTGCCCTGGCAGTCCACCTGCTGGTTTCTGGTTCTCGTCTACTGCTGTTCTGTCATATAGCTCATCGTCTTGCACAACACTCCATGGGATCCACCAGGAGAGAGAGAGAAAGGGTGAAAACAGGATAGCATTACAGGCAGAGAAACTGATTGCAAATAAGAGAAAATCAAAGCGAGGTTTGATGAACTGAACCCTGCAACCACAACTGCTGCTTCCTGGAAAATTTGTTTCTCTCTTTACTCACATGGCTTTTTATTTTTTTGTGAGTATGATTCTTGTGATTCTTCTTTTTGTTCTCCACTGTGCTGCTTTGGTCTATCCTAAACCATACTCCTAATTATACAGTAAAACTGACTTACATTTAAAAATAAATCTCTTCTCAGAGCACTACTGGTCTCCAACTGGGTCATTCTGGTCACAGCTACATGATAATGCAGTATTGCCCAGCTCACCTCAGCTTCTTTAAGTGTAAATTCACTAAAATATAAAACAGAAAGAAGTCACTGCTGTAGCTGTGACCGGACTGAAAGTTATTTCAGAGATCATATACTTCTCAAAAACCGCTGGTTTCATTTCCCTGAACTGTTTAAACTGTCCTATGATCTTGTGGGGAGATGCTTTGGTTTTAGTTGCCAGAGCTATTTAGACTGTGCACAGAGACAGTTGGGCAGACCAGGCTGACTGTCATGTTGCATTAGATATTCCAGCATTAGCTGGTTCGAGTTTAGCCTAAAGGAAAGGTGGTTCCCTACCAGCAACCTCTAATCGTGCACAGAAAAGGACATGCATGCACATGCTACATGTACAGATCCAGATGCGCTGCTCACACACACAGCCATACATGCTGAGAAGCAAAATGACCCTTCCTGTCCCTCTCTCTCTCACCCAATTTCCCTCTCTCCTATATCTCTACTGTCCCTTTTTGTTCCTCTCAAGCCCAACAAGAATGAAACTAGTACAAATTAGCTGGCGAAAATGCTAAGCTGAGCTGCTACTTGCCAGCAGAGAATGGCCACACCCATAATAACCCATGTTATGTGACAGTTGAGGAATTTGCTGTAGGCGAGCCACAAATACTTGCAGCTTGAGTCTGAGGTACTTCTACGTCACTGCTGGTTTGAATGACAAGAAAATTCCAGTGCAGGAGTCAAGCGGTTTTCAACATGTTAGCTTCCTTTTACTTTCACAGGTGTTTTGAGAAATATTTGGCATTTTTGAAATACCTGTTTGTACAAGAGTGAAAACAAGCATAATAACACAGTAAAATTCTGAGCTAGATGGTGATTTCCGGATTAGTACTGATTTTAGTCTAAATGGTTCTGTTTCATGTATATTTTCTTTGGTATCACAGAAACAACACAACACAGAAAATAAATGGAACGAAATCCAAGAAACTTAACTGGGTAAACCAGTTTTGATAATTAAAGTATAAATAACATTAAAAATCCTATTTATATTTTATTAAGTAATATATCTTATACATAGTATATTTTACTCTGACTTTTTGCCTTCCATGTTGGAGAGCCATGTCACCAGTAAAGTATGGGGATGTCACAAAGTAGAAATCCACTGTGCAGAACTCAAATAAATAGATAATGCAGGTTTTGTGGTTTTAGGCCCAGGTTCAGACATAGGCATTTTTTTGCTTTGACACATAATACTCTTATCAAGAGAAAAATCGATGAATCAGTGCAGAGGATATTACATTTCCAAAGGATCCAGCATGAAATGGTCTTATGTTATATCAAGTTTAGTCTTTCATAGCAAGAGTTTCTTTGGGAGTGACCAGAATGCACAGGATTAGAAATGAGTACATCAGAGAGACAACTCAGCTTGAGCAGTTTGGAGACAAAGTTAGAGAGACAAGGTTGACATGGTTTAGACATGTGCAGAGAAAGGATAGTGGATATATTGGACAAAGGATGTTGAATATGGAGCTGCCAGGCAGGAGATAAAGAGGAAGACATCAGAGGAGGTTCATGGATGTTGTGAAGGAGCACATGCAGAGGGTTGGTGTGACAGAAAAGGATCCTAGAGCCAGAGTGAGATGGAGGCAGATGATCCACTGTGGCGACCCCTAAAGGGAACAGTGGAAAGAAGAAGAAGTCTTCATTAGTAACATTACCAGAATAACTGGCACATCTGCGTTGTGTTATCCCAACATTCGTGGTAAAGGGTTTCCTCTTACTTTCTGATGGAATTAACTAGTTGATCAGCTCAGATTTACATTAACATTTAGTCTACTAAACCTACTAAAGCTGAAAGCTTACCACCCTGCCCCTGATGAAACCTGGCACACACAGGAGAGCAAACATATTTTTGGATGCACTTGTTATAGCACCACATTGTGTTTCTAATTAAAAATTAACCTTTGAGTGCAGAATCGATCTTTAACTATAGTTTCAGAGACACAAGTAAAACAAACATATTTTTCAATATATTTTGATTTGTAGTGGATGAAAAAAATAATTGCATTTACTTCTGTCCCCTCACTGATAACTGATTTGTTGACTGTTGCTGTTCTGATTGTTATTGATCCAATAAGAACAGGTCCTCTGTGTGCACTGATAGGCCACATGAAGCTTATTGACACTGATCATGCCACCAGTTGTGGTTGCTTATTACTTGCAGAGCAAAACCAGTCATACAGTAATTTCTGTCAAATAGTTTTGCGGCTTTTTTAAATAATCGCCGATGAGCTTTATTTGTGTGATGAATAACTCGTGAAACGTTGCCTTTTGCTGGTCAGCACTGTAAATAATCATTTGTTTGTAATTAAAGTGTTTAAAAACTATTTACTGAAGTTAATTATGCTACTAAAAGAGGGGCTACAGTCCAAGGTGGGCACTCATGCAGAAGCCAACCACGAGGTGCACTTCACAAATGGGTACACAGGTACACTGTTCATGTGAGCTTTTAAAACATGTTAACTGTTAAACCAGTGCTAGCAGATGGCAGAAACAACAACAACAACAACAAAAAACAACAACAAAAATTTCTATTACCTGCTGAGCATGGAAGCCAAACAGTGGCTTAATTTATGGTAATCATTCTGTAGCACACCAGCTCTGAAAATGACTGAACAAAACTGAAACATTTAGACAATTAAGCAAAATTCAATATCAAAGATAAATGAGGAAGATCATATTCATTGCCATGTGCTACTAAAAGTCATTTAGAGCTTAGACTGAAGAGCGCCACATTAAATAACTTACATTGCTATACTGTACATGGGTGCTACTGTCCTGCCTGTTTTCAGCCTGTGGCACATTTGCTTTGTAGAGTAAAAAACACTTAAACAGAGGGTGTGTGTCACCTCAATAATGTGTCTTGTATCAATTGGCATATTTATATGTAATAAGTATACCCTGAACATCTCAGCTCGGAATCAGTACCCCATATGCATTAGCCTCAAGAGGGACAAAAAGCCTTGAGAAAAACTTGATCAAAAGCTTTAATATCCAGATTCTCAAAAAGTTTAACTCATCTTTTAAGCCTGTTACAGACATATGTGTGCTGAGTCCAACTTGTGTGACTCGGCAGACATCTATTTATTTGCCAGCTAAATTTATTCCCCATGTGCTTAGCTCTAATTTTAAACAAGGTGCTAAATATACAGACAGTTTCCAAGCCAAAAGCAGAGATAGCTGCGTCATTGTGTCTCTCAGAGCGGAGTCAACCCCTGGAGAAGTTAGTGTGGAGCTTTCCAGGTAGAAACCTTGTTAATGCTACCATCTGCTGGTCACGGAAGCTACAGACAAGGAGGAGGAGGAGGAGGAGGAGGTCTCCATGGCTACGTCAGATGACATGATTGGTTCATTTGGATGGACAAGTAGGTCGAGTGATCTTGGTAAAGTCATCTTCGGAAAACCAGGTCACAGGGAAACAGAGACGGGGAAGCCTATTTATGGGCTTTTTGATGCAAAGCTGCACTCATTTATGATGTGATCACAATACAGCAGTGGTTGTGCAGTATGTCCTGTTATTACTAACAGACTCTTGATGTTTTGTTTAGGTTTATTTGATCTATTTCTGACTTTTTCCTGAGTTAGGTCTTTTAAAAGAAAAAAGTTCTTATTTACCTTTAAAAAATAGTAGTTCCACTTCTTCTGCAAGCCCGCAGTGCTGCCACTTAATGTAATGGTTTCCTTTGGTCCCCATCACACATATGTTATTTTACCACCAAATTTGGACCAGCATTCTAAAATGCAATAACAATGCATCTGTAGTGCTGATAATCTCTGTATTCAAAAACATAATATAATATAATATAATATAATATAATATAATATAATATAATATATTATATAATATAATAATAACATATTTATAATACATATTTATTCATTTAACATATTGCATACTGATCATGCAGAATTTTCCAAATGTTATACACCATTTGTTACATCTTCATAAAGTGGTTATGAATACCAAATGGAGGGCATGGCTGCACAATTTTAAAATGAAACTATTAGTGCAGCAAAGTAACAGTATAACTGTTGTAGCTGCTAATATCCACAAGATGGTGCCAGTTTTCAAAGTAATATTCTGGGTGTTTTTCAACATAACAGGACTTTAAACACTTTTAACTCCAAAATCAGTACCTGACCAATGACATTTTATATGCAGCACTGTGCAAAGTTTTGAGCTTAATTTCTTTATATTTTGTTTCCAAGCAGCAAGAATTTCTTGTAATTTTTGAAAGTGATCTTGAGCAATAGTTCTCCAGACTTTCTTGAGGTCTTTCAAAGTTTTTGAAACATTGGCTGCTTTTTCACTCAATTTCGGTTCAGTTCTTGTACTTGTCCATTTTCAGCATAAAATGCACCTAGCTCAAGAGATTAACCAGCGTTGTGTCTACATGTAACACACAAAATCAGTATCTGAAAATCATGACCTTAAGAAACAGGGGGAAAAATCCAGCAAAAACCTGAAACAGGACCTGAGAGATGCACCTGGCCCTTCAGTTGATCTGTCTACTGTTCGCTGAAGCCTCATCAGAAATGGTCTCAGTGGAAGGGTGGCTGTCAAGGAGCCATTCTTAAGGAAGGGAAACAGGGAGAAAAGGCAGAGGTGTGCCAAATTACACAAGAACTGGACTGAAAATCAGTGGCAACAGGTCTGATGGAGTGATGAATACAAATTTTGAAGTTCCGGTTTATATTATTGTCAATATGCACGGAGGAGAGAGGTACAACAGTGAGTGTCTGCAGCCATCTGTAAAACACGGTGGAGGCTCTGTCATGGTTTAGGGGTGTTGGGGATCTTGTCAAAATTAATGGAATTATGAACACAGAAAATTACCATCAGATTTTGATCCACTGTGCAATACCTGCCTGGAGAGTTATTTCTGAAGACTACTGTATTTCCATATATGTTTGCGCATTTTAATGAATTGCTCCACCTATTTCCCATTTTCCTAGCAAAATATTAAGAAATGGGGGGTGACTCAGGACTTTTGCACAGTACTGTAGCTGTGATATCACTTCACCCATTAGTTTATGAAGTACTGCTTTGAGATGGCATGCTCATATGTTTGACTGGATCAAATCTCCAGTCAGAGTTTTATTATAAAGTATGATAGAGCTGAGATGTGACTCACTGCAGGTTTTCATCACTTAACCACTCTCCCCTGAATCAACATGAAAGTTTAACACCATAGGAGCAGAAAATCACCTTCCCCAAGAGTTTCACTCTCTATAAAAATGATGTACTCTTTAGCTGGTGTAGCTTTTCCTTGTCTTTTACAGAACATAGCAGGAATGCTTAAGGTTTCATATAGTTACTTTAGAGATATTTTAGCTGAAGACATTATGTTATTGGATTCTCTTCAGAGCCAAGAAAAGTAGATGTGATCAGAGAGAAAAATCCAACCAGCTGGCCAAAAAAATACAAAACAGATGTTTAGGTTTGGGTCACTGACGCTAATTGTACTTGGTCTGGTTGGTAATCAGCAAGTGAGGAATAAGAATGTTTCAGTGTCTCTTCAGAAGCTCTGTTTCACTGTAAGTATCTAAAGAGTTATACTGTACACAGGCTATGTTTATAGTGGAGGAGTTTATGCCTCCTGGATGTTTACATGAGAGTACAAGTTAAATAAAACACCAGAGATAGTGTTGTGGACAGTTCCTCCCCTGCTTTGTTACAGTTTTTTTTTCTTCTTTTTATCCACCATCTTCTGTTTATCGTATTTCAGTTTCCAATGTTTATTAATGTTCCAAATATTAATTTAAGGGTTGTTCTACTGTAGTATATCCACTGTATTTGCTTTGCCATGCTGGTTCTTTTTGCTTTAGAGTTTAGCACAAAAACTTTGACGACCTCAAGATGGAGCTGGACTCAGTAATTACTGCAAACTGATAAAAGGCACAGCAGGAACTTGACCACACACACTTCTGCATTCTCATTTCATGACTTTTAGAATTTAGAAAATATTCAATAAGGTGTTTGCACAATCAATCTCTTATGAAATATTAAACTTTACTTTTTGTTCTTTACAGCTGCCTTACAATATTTCTAATGCAGGATTTACACAACTTTGTTTAATAATCCACATTATCAAGTGAGTAAATTGTGTTTCACCTTATAAGACTGCACAATTTAACACTGATAACCCTGCAGAGCTAAAACACTCAGCTTAGCTGCTGAACAAATCCTGTCAGATTAAGGGGCTTATTCAATTTTATTATGACTGAAGAAGTATGTCATTTTAATTTTACATACAGTACTGTGCAAAAATCTTGAGCCACTCCCCATTTCTTTACATTTTGCTAGGAAAATGGGAAATAGGTGCAGTGATTTATTGAAACGTGCAAACATTCAAAAATACAGTATATAAGGCAAAAACAGAGTTTTTACAATTTGGTGTGACCACTTTTATTCTTGAGCACAGCCTGAACTCTCTTAGGCAGCTTTCTTGTCATTTCTTTAGGTAGTCTTCAGGAATAGTTCTCCAAGGCTTCTTGAAAGACATTTAAAGCTCTTCTTTGGATGTTGGCTGTCTTTTGTTTGGTTTTCTGTCAAGATGAACGATTTAAGCATAAAAATTCACAAAGAAAGAACAATATAGCATCCTCAACTACACCAAAGAGTAAAACTGTTAAATGTGGATTATTAAACATTAGGTCTCTCTCTTCTAAGTCCCTGTTAGTAAATTATTTAATAATTGATCAACATATTGATTTACTCTGCTTTACAGAAACCTGGTTACAGCAGGATGATTATGTTAGTTTAAATGAATCAACACCCCCGAGTCATACTAACTGTCAGAATCCTCGAAGCACAGGCAGAGGAGGAGGAGTAGCAGCAATCTTTCACTCCAGCTCATTAATCAACCATAGACCCAGACAGAGTTTTAATTCATTTGAAAGCCTGATTC